>CAWUFW010000343.1:657500-937500 GCA_963921515.1 Calotriton arnoldi | reverse complement strand
AGAAATCAATAATTTTTACCTATTAACAATGCAAGCTGGTCTTTTAGTCGGCTGTGCTTCTTCAGACATTAGCATTGTTCTATCTGAAATATTTGGTATCATTGATTAAAATGTAAACATATGAATTTCAAAAGCGGTTGAAGTTTTTATATTCCATACACATTTTTTTGTATGTGTATGAAGCGGAGAATGGAAATTGAATAATCAATAGGTGAATATGCATGGAGGGGCAAACGCGCCTGAAGAAACGCCTGTTTTTCTCTACAGAGGTGACCTGCCATTTCTTATATAACCGACCAAAAGCTGCAGGCCCAGGGTCACCAACTCTGTCCGTTAGCACCAGCTCAACCATCGGGCATTACGGAGTTTTGGGCCACAATGGGGAACAAAGTCAGCTTCAGAATCACCAGGATATTCAACTCATGCAATCCTTGAAGTCCAGGTACTTCTCTGTTTATATGTCCTACTTGCTTTCAGCAAGTGAAAAATGTGAGCAGAAATACACTTTGTTTCATTGTTTTTTAACTCGACAATCGTATAAAGATGGCAATTGTGCAGCAGTAATTAACCAACAAACAAAGCAGAAACAACCACGCCAGACCACTCAGAATGCACTGGCCTGTAAACTCCGGCGCAGCGTCTCCCCACATGAAAGAAGTGCAGCAATAGCAGCCTGCATATAAACAACACACAGGCTTGGGGGTCACGAGCCCGTCATGTTCCCCTTCCTTACAGTTAAACTCCAAAGCAAGGAGTATTCCAGTGTGCAACCAACCCGTTACCCACTTTCAACTTGTGAAGAGGGTCCCCGGAGGCGCAGCAGAACACCAGCACCAACAACGCTCAACAGACATCGTTGCGCACGGCGGCCATATGCGGAGGCCACGTGAAAGTGCGCGCATGGCGGCCGTGGGCTCCTGGGCCAAACGATGACTCTGGATTATACAGGTGGCACCTGCAACCTCCCTGTGTGCTGCGCTGCGGCTGGGTGTCATTCAAACAAGCCTCACTTGCTGCACTCAGGCAAACAACGCATCACCTTCCAACTGCTCAGATGCATTCTCTCAACATGACCACAAGCTTTCTCCCACATAGTGTGCGGCGCCCCTGGCTACTCCTAACGGCGCACCGGGGTGCCGCGGCGCACAGTTTGGGAAACACTGGCATAGTGAATCAGTAACCCCTCCATGGCTTAATGTTTTCCATTCTACCAGATCAAAGGCATCTTCACTAAAGCTTCTCCAAGCAATCAAAGCATGCATCTCTAAATTCTGTAACCTTTGGGTAAATATTGTCCTCAAAGAGGCGGGGCACCAATAATCCTCTCCCTCACGTCCCAATATTGTCAATGTTATCAGGCAAAGGGTGTTTTTTTCCTCTGAGCTTCATAACATAAAAGCAAATACACCAACCATAAATACACTTCGAGAAAATGATGTCTGTATCAGAGCTACCAAGCCAGGTTGATGGAGCAAGGATTCGAGAAAATGAAACTTGCTCGGAGAAATCCTCCATTAACTTTTACTAATTGTTAAAACTGTAGTTAAGACGAAACTAATATACACCAGACACCGACACATGGGGAGAGAAGCTTACGCAGGCTTAAACTAATGAAGATTAAAAAGCAACGCAACTAAAACCCGCTTTAATTTGCGTAAACGCTTTGCGCATGTGCAAATCTGAAATACGTAGAGATAACGTGACTAACTCGCTTTGAGAGGGAAAACCTCGCGCATGCGCAAGAAAAACCAACACGTGGTCTTGAGGTACCGCGTGCCCGGCATCTGCTTGCTTGAATTTAAAAGAAAGCTGCACGCTTTTGCCTAAGGAAAATAATAACATGGGATAGAGTAGAAGTGGGTGGTGAACAGTGAGAATCATATGTCTAAGAAAATAACATCTGTTTATGATTCCTTTATTAATAGTGTGCATTCGGGCCTGCTAGAAGCTTGACAGAAAAAGAAAATGGCGATGGATGACCAAGAGTTGCGCATGCTCAGTGAGTCCATGATGTGACCCGGTGACCGAAAGAGCTGAATGACTGCCAAGAATCAAGGACAGAAGACATGAGAAAAAGAAGACATATCATTCGTCTATGTAGTCTGTATTGAATTAATTATTGCAAAATGGCAACAATATATGCATGGGAAGAGGACAATATGAATGAGCTAAAGGGGAAGGGCTAGTTAACAATAAATGTCTTAATAAAAATGAACATGTCAGCATGATGTGATGAAAACTCCCCTACACCCGTCCAATCATATTCCGTATTTTAGTGAAATTTGCAACTCTTGAGGGTGGGACATGTAGAAATAAAGACTATAACTAGAGAGAGTGTGAGAGAGAGTGTGAGAGAGAGTGTGAGAGAGAGTGTGAGAGAGAGTGTGAGAGAGAGTGTGAGAGAGAGTGTGAGAGAGAGTGAGAGTGAGAGAGTGTGAGAGAGAGTGTGAGAGAGTGTGAGAGAGAGTGTGAGAGAGTGTGAGAGAGTGTGTGAGAGAGTGTGTGAGAGAGTGTGTGAGAGAGTGTGAGAGAGTGTGAGAGAGTGTGAGAGAGTGTGAGAGAGTGTGAGAGAGTGTGAGAGAGTGTGAGAGAGAGAGTGTGAGAGAGAGTGTGAGAGAGAGTGTGAGAGAGAGTGTGAGAGAGAGTGTGAGAGAGAGTGTGAGAGAGAGTGTGAGAGAGTGTGAGAGAGAGTGTGAGAGAGAGAGTGAGAGAGAGAGTGAGAGAGAGTGTGAGAGAGAGAGTGTGAGAGAGAGTGTGAGAGAGTGTGAGAGAGAGTGTGAGAGAGAGTGTGAGAGAGAGAGTGTGAGAGAGAGAATGAGAGAGAGAGAGTGAGAGAGTGTGTGAGAGAGAGAGAGAGAGTGAGAGACACACACACAAGTATGCTGCATCGGGAGAGAGCATCATAGAAGAGAAAGAGAGAGAGGCGAGAGCAGACTGGGAAGATTCAGATCCGAAATGACAGCCTGATTAGATTTGAAGATTAGCGGAAGAAGATCGAGGAGGGAGAGAGTGTAAGAGAGGGAATCGCCCTGGCGCGTCGGGTTTGTAGAAAAGTCTAGTAAGTATTGGTCCTGTCCTGATCCGGTCCTTTAGTCTTTGTCTCCTGATCCTAAGTCAGGGGACCTCCACCATTCCTTTGGCCAGAGGGTTGGTTTTCCGGTCATTTCTTATTAGGTAAATGATATTCTCTCTCAAATGTGCATATTTCTTTGCAAATGTACGCTTAATACGTGCCTTTTGTCTCTACATCCATCCACTCTTATGCATTGATTTTTGTTGAATGAGGTTGTGTAATTGAATGTATTTTGCTAAATGAAATTTCTCTCTCCCATTGGAGAACGATGGAATTTGCACTGTGATTCTGTAATGAGAAGCGTTCAACTTTATGAATGAAAATTTAGATAAAGCTTATAAATCTTACTCAGAGTCTGTGGTCATTTCACTAAGAGCTGTGCATTAGTTAAGAAGTTGTTAATATCACCATCAACTAACTCAACTAATGGTCCATCGACCAGAGGAAGAGTGTTAATTCGTGAAGATTAGTTAGGCATTGAAATGTCAATTTAACCTGTGTTGTGGATACAGGGAAATAACTAATCAAAACTTAAGTGAATTATAAAACTTGACCCCCAGCGGAGCGTCCAGGGAGTGTGGATGAACATTTTTGGATAAATGTATATGGGCCCAGTGAAATATGCAATTGTGAAATATTTTCAACCCTGGGAGCTTCCGCTGGCTCAGTTTTTCTGGTAGCAGAGTTATGGTTATTATTGATTAGTTTGGTGATTATTGATTTTAACTACATGTTTAACACTAAGAGTTAGTGTCGTGTTTTATGTTGTCTGGAAGTACAGGTACAGAGATACCTGGGAATCCCGGGAATGGAATTTAGATGAGTGTGGTAAGGAAATCACACTGCAGAAGGTTACTCGTCGGTCGTCAAAATACCTAAAAGCTACGGAGGGCTGTAGGTGTTATATTAGGGACTATATCGTACAAAAGTAGAGTGTGAGTGATAGCGAAGGGTCCACCTGTGAAACTTTGGCCTTACCCGAAGGAGGAGTATCCCTAGAGGAGTGATAGGTCCTCCCCGAGCTTAAGTGAAGGGTAAACAGTGGTTTTTACTCGCAGTTTAAGGAAGTACTTTCTATTTGAAGCAAGTGAATAAACTATCTTTGGATTAGTGGGGCAGACAGAGTAGCGCTGTTTTTACGTTGTTACTAACAGAAAATTTATCAAGAAAGTTTAGAAAATACATTGTCGTATTACCTTGTGAAGGGAGGGTCAGTAGCAGGAGTCATACGGATGTCACAAAGAGCAGCGCTGGTATTGGTTGAGACGGCGGGCGTGTAACAAGTGCAGATTGTAAAGGGAGGGTCAGTAGCAGGAGTAATACTGACGTCACAAAGAGCTGCGCTGGCATTGGTCAGATAAGTGGGTGTGTTCAAAGCTCTGATTGGTTGGTAGACAAGAACCGCGCTGGTATTGGTTGCGGAAGAGAATACGTAGTAAGCCCTGATTGGACTGTTGGTGTGAGTCGCGCTGGTATAGGACGGGAGTTGGCGAACAGGATACATGAGAATACGGAAGAGTTTCTAAGTTTTGATTGATGAGACAACTAGTTACAGGGATCGAAAGAATGAAGCGGATTAATAAAATCAAAAATTTCTTTAAAAAAGGATAAGCGTGTAGTAACCAGAGAAGGAATTCTTATGCCACCCCCTAATACGCCTGCTTCCTTTATGATGTTGGAACGAGGATATCATACTTGTGTCTGGTTGGAAAATTGGGAAGAGTATACGAAAGGTGATGGTGTTCTAGCTTTTCCTGAACATGGTACGTTCCATGTAAAGATTCTTCAGAATTTGAAAAATCGGATGAATTCATTAGAACCAAGTCCTAGGTTAACGCAGTATGAAGCCTTGGAGGAATGGGAAGTTGAGGCATTTGAACGAGAGAAATACAGAGGAGGTAGAAGAATAAATAGAAGGTTTTTACCAAGATATCAGTTTGAAACTCGAGGAGATCAGATGAAAAGATGGAGAAGAGCTGTAGTAACAGAAGGCTTGTATCCAGTGGTGATGGCTGAGGATCAAGTAGGGAGTAAGTGTAAAGAAAAAGTGAAACACATAGGTATGACAGGAACAGGAGGCGATGAATCGGATGATGAGTTATTAAAAGACCTTTTAGTTAAAAGACCTCCACCTTATCAAGAAAATGCTAGAGATACAACTCCAAGTGCACCAATGATGGGAACTCCATTAGTTCAAAACACACAAGATGATGGACGGAATGTTGCACAATGGCAAACATTCACCCCCAGTCACAGATCTGGGTTTAATCCATCGTTATTTTGCTTCACCACGCCACCCCAGTTCAGACATGGCCATATGCAAATCAGTCTTGACTCTGTGCTCATGGGAACAGTCCAGACCGAACTGCCAAGCCATGTCTTCCTGGACCGAATCAAGCATCCTAGGACCGGTTTCGGCATTCAGCCTTCATCAGCCAGGATAGCCTGACTCCAGTGGCGCAGTGAGCACGGGACCCACGTCTGGGCATACCCTTCCCACTTGGGGCGAATTGCAAAACACACAAGATGATGGACGGAATGTTGCCCAGACGTGGGTCCCGTGCTCTCCATGCCACTGGAATCAAGCTATCCTGGCTGAAGAGGGGTGAAACCCCGAAACCGGTCCTAGGATGCTTGTTTCCAGTCCAGGGAGGACCTGGCTTGGCAGTTCGGGCTGGACTGTTCCCATGAGGCACAGGGTCAAGACTGATTTGCATATGGCTGGGTTCAAACTGGAATGGCATGGTGAGCAAAAACGATGGATTTAGGCCCAGATCTCTGTACTGGGGCGAATGTATGACATTGTTCTGCATTCTGTCCATCAACTGTTGTTTTTGCATTTGTCACCCCGAGTGGGACGGGTATGCCCAGACGTGGGTCCCGTGCTCTCCATGCCACTGGAATCAAGCTATCCTGGCTGAAGAGGGGTGAAACCCCGAAACCGGTCCTAGGATGCTTGTTTCCAGTCCAGGGAGGACCTGGCTTGGCAGTTCGGGCTGGACTGTTCCCATGAGGCACAGGGTCAAGACTGATTTGCATATGGCTGGGTTCAAACTGGAATGGCGAGCAAAAAACGATGGATTTAGGCACAGATCTCTGTACTGGGGTGAATGTATGACATTGTTCTGCATTCTGTCCATCAACTGTTGTTTTTGCATTTGTCACCCCGAGTGGGACGGGTATGCCCAGACGTGGGTCCCGTGCTCTCCATGCCACTGGAATCAAGCTATCCTGGCTGAAGAGGGGTGAAACCCCGAAACCGGTCCTAGGATGCTTGTTTCCAGTCCAGGGAGGACCTGGCTTGGCAGTTCGGGCTGGACTGTTCCCATGAGGCACAGGGTCAAGACTGATTTGCATATGGCTGGGTTCAAACTGGAATGGCATGGTGAGCAAAAAAACGATGGATTTAGGCACAGATCTCTGTACTGGGGTGAATGTATGACATTGTTCTGCATTCTGTCCATCAACTGTTGTTTTTGCAACTCCATTAGTTCCACAAGTTTTATATGATCCAACAATCACCCGAGTATTACAGGAAAAAGAAAGGAATGAGTTGAATACGAAAAGAAAAGAGAATTCAGAAAATAAATCAGTTAGGTTTGAATGCTGAAGCCTTGACAGTACCAGTAACAATTGGTCCTGTTATTCCATTGTATGGTGATAAACGAGATACCCAGAGATTACAACCAGTGACAGTACCACAGAATAATGCTAGGAAAGAGGCAGTAATGTTAGAGGATGAAACTAGTGAATGTGATTCGAATATCTCGTTACTAGATCTCCCTAATCTTGAAACAGTGACCGAGACCCCGAAAAGAATCACACCAGTAAATACAAAGAGAAAAGAACCGAATGGCACTCCAGAAGCAGGGAACTCTAAAGGATTTTCACCAGAAGACCTCGAGGAGTGGGCAAAAGGATTAAACAAGAAAAAAAACCAAAAACCAAATATAGATGTAGGCAAGTTAAAAGTGGACTTAGGAGAAATGAGAATTGGTACTATAAACTCAGACAGATTAGGTTCATATGGAGATGATGAATTGTTGTTTTTGTGCAAAAGTATAACCTGAAGAGCAAAGAATCTTCATGAGAAGATAGTAGAAGTGGCTTCAGAATTTGGAATAGAAGTAGAAAAGTTGAAAATATTACAAAAACCATATAGGGCAGAATTTACTGAGAAGGATTTAGAGAGTTTGAATGAGTCAGGAAGGAGATTGCAGATAAAAGAATTAATGTATATTTTGAAGAAATGGGGAGATGCAGACCGATGGAGAGGTAGATGGACAAGAAAAAGGGATGAGGCAGCTACAAAGGAAACATCTGCATTCCCATTAAGAGAAACAGAACAGGTTGAAATAGTGTGTCAAATGAGAGAAGTTCCTGGTGGTGGATATGTTCATGTTCCTAGGTCTAGACAGGATATTTGGTCTTTTACGAATGATTTCCCCAGATTAAGAGAGAAACCAATTGAATGGTACAAGCAGGTAGAGAGGTTTGTGAAAGTTTCAAAGGTATTGTTAAAGGATTTGGATGGCCTGTTTGACATAGTGGTACCAACTGATTTGTGGACAGAATGTAAAATTACTATTGATTGGCCAACTGAAGAGTATCCCAGAGATGCAAGGACAGGTGCACCTTCAGATGAAGTGATGAAAAAGTATCAACAGGTGATTACTTTCTTGAAAGGGAAAATTCCTCCAAAAGAAACAGATTGGGTTACAATAGAACAACTCAAGAACCAAAAGAGTCAGTACACGCGTACTACGAAAGGCTGTTGCAAGTATTTAAGCAGTATAGTGGATTTGAAAATATTGGTGACAAGTATATGGGACATTTTGTGTACAGGTTTGTGTATGGATTGAGATCAGAAATTAATCAGATGATTCAGCAGCATATGCTTTGCTGGCAGAGCAAGCCCATTGATGATATCTTGAAGTATGTGAAGTATTGTAGTGATGACATTGATGCCAAACACAAGAAACTTAAAGAAAAGATGATGTGGGCACAAGTGAAGCTAGCAGAACACCAAGAGGCACATTCTGGTTCTCAAAATGACAATCAGATGAACGATCAGAATCAGAATAGTCAAGGATCAAATGGAAATAAAGGAAAAGGACGAATGAGTAGAGAAGAAGCGAAAAAGAAGTTTCCTTGTCATGCGTGCGGAAAGCATGGACATTGGAAGAATGAGTGTAGAAATGTTCAACAGAATAATGGGGTAAATCAAAATTTAAATCCACTGATGCAAAATGAGGTGGTTGTGAACCAGCAGCAACAGGTAGTTACTCAGCAATTTCAGGTGCCACAAGCCCCTATCTATGCCCAACCATGTGAACGCTCAGGTGCAGAGATACAGTGTGAACACCGGATTTCGTGGAGAGAGTGGTAAGAATACACAAACGATTCAACAATATTGGATGCAAAGTAATGAGTGATTCAGATGCTTCTCAATGACGGTGCCTGAGGGGGGAGGAAGAATGCGTGATTGGCGCATCCTTGGCGGTAGATCAGTCCGGTCCATTTGTTGATGGAAAAGTGGAGGGTAATGACATCACTTTTCTAGTGGATACTGGTGCTACCCATTCTACTGTGAGAGCAGCAGAAATTCCAAACCTACCCCTCTCGGGAGAAACTATCCAAGTTGTAGGAGTCTCAAATAAGCAAATAAAAACCCCACTCACTAAACCAATAGAAGTGAATATTGGGGAATTTCAAAGACATGCATCGGTTTGTGGTATGTGATTCAAGTCCAGTGAATTGGTTAGGGAGGGATTTGTTGTGCAAGATGAACTGTACCATCTATTGTACACCTGATGGTATTGCTTTCCAAACACCCGATGAAGATATTGCTTTCAAAATGATGCTAGCAAAACAAGGAACAGAAGTGGATGAGATGTTTTCACTTCTTACTGAGTTCAATTTGCCTGATGAGCTGAAAGCCACAGTGAAATCAGATGTGTGGGATTTTACAGGAAAAGAAATTGGTCTGATGGCAAATGTAGACCCAATTAAAATAATGGTGAAAGAGGGTGCAATTTATCCTAACACACCTCAATACAAAATGAGCCCTGAAGTAAAAGCCGGAGTTGCTCCAGTAATTGATCAAATGATTGAACAAGGTATTTTGAGAGAGATAATGGGCAGTCCTTGTAACTCGCCAATCATGGGCCTTAAAAAGCCTAGTGGCAAGTATAGGATAGTGCAAGATTTAAGGAAAATTAATAAGATAGTAGTACCCTGTTGTCCAGTAGTACCAAATCCAGCAGTGATCCTTTATCAGATACCTTGGGATGCACATTGGTACACAGTGATTGATTTGTGCCAAGCATTCTTTTCGATTCCTTTACACCAGGATAGCCAATATCTTCTTGCATTCCGGTTCGGAGACCGTGTTTTGGCATGGTGCCGAGTTCCTCAAGGGTACACAGAGAGTCCCTCAATTTTCAATCAGATCCTGAAAAAGTGTTTGGAAACATTGGATATGCCAGGAAATTCGGTTTTGGTTCAGTACATTGATGACCTATTGGTGGCATTAAAGACACGAGAGGCTTGTGTTGCTGACAATTGCCTTACTGAACCATTTTGGCAGAAGGTGGACACAAGGTGTCACCAGAAAAATTACAGTTTTGCCAACAAGAAGCTCAATATTTGGGACACAAGATAGAAAAGGGAGTCAGGAAAGTGACACCAGAGAGAATAAAAGTGATTCGACAAATGAGTCTGCCTAAAACTAAGAAAGAAGTACGAATGTTTTTGGGAGTGATTGGATATGGTCATCAGTGGATCAGTGGATTTTCTTTGCTTTCGAAGCCTTTATTAAAATTTACACGAAAAGATGTGACAGACCCGATTGAATGGGATGATGAAAGTGAGGATGCATTCATAAAATTGAGAGATTGTTTGTGTCAAGCACCAGCATTGGGAATGCCAGACTACACTAAAGAATTTGTTTTGTTCTGTTGTGAGAGAAGAATGTGCACTTTCAGTGTTAACCCAGAGACATGGATTGTCGCGGCGTCCAGTGGCATATTTTTCTGCCACTCTGGATCCAGTGGCTGCGGCATTGCCTGGCTGCTTAAAAGCAGTAGCTGCTACCTGTGTGAGTCTGGAGCAGAGTGAATCGATTGTAATGGGACATCCCCTAAAGGTGTATGTGCCACATTCAGTGGAGATCCTTTTAACAAGGACTCGTACTCAGCACTTGACCCCTAGTCGGCTGACTAAGTATGAAAGCGTGATCTTGGGTGCTGAAAATGTAAGTGTGATAAGATGCACCACAGTAAATCCAGCAACCTTGCTGCCAGATCCATACTGTGAAGAAAGAAGAGGCTGATCATGATTGTTTGGATGTGACAGAAATGTGTACAAAGCCCAGACCGGATATCTTTGATGTTCCATTGGAAGAATCAGACTATGTATTGTTTGTTGATGGGTCATGCTTGCGAAAACAAAATGGAGAGCTGAGTTCTGCCTATGCAGTATGTACTGTATCTGCTATTCTAGAAGCATCCTGTCTAAAAGGAGTCAAGTCTGCACAAATAGCCGAATTGATAGCTTTAACAAAAGCATGCACAATAGAAAAAATTGAGAGTAACCATATTCACGGATAGTCAATATGGTTTTGGGGTTGTGCATGACTTTGGCCAATTATGGATGCAAAGGGGATTTCTGACTTCTTCAGGTTCTCCTATCAGGAATAGAAAAAATGTCAAAGAACTATTGGAAGCACTACAATTGCCAAAAGAAATTGCAGTGGTCAAATGTGCCGCACACAAGTCAGGAAATTATTATGTGACACAAGGCAACAAATATGCTGACCAAGTTGCACAATTTTGTGCTCGAAATACAATGTCTTTGAACAGAGGGTTGGAAAAAGAAGTTACCAATTGCCAACTAATGTTTTTCTCTGCTTTTGAAACATGGGATGAAGTTAAGACAATTACAGGATGAGGCAGATGTAAAAGAAAAAGAATTCTGGATCAACACAGGTTGCACAAGAAGAGTAGATGATGAAGTATGGGTGTGTCCAGATGGTAGACCGATAATGCCAGACAGTTTACTATCACAAATGGCAAGAGTATATCATGGAGCTACACACATTGGGAGGGATGCTATGATTAGGCACTTCAGGCAGACATGGTAGAATCCCAAGTTTAGGCTCATTGCAGAGAGTCTCTGCCAGCGATGCTTAACATGTCAACAGCAGAACCCAGGTAGAAAAACGTTTGTCAGTTGGGAAAAATTGGAAAGGCAGAGGGACCATTTACAAGACTGCAACTTGACTTCATAGAGCTGCTGCCTTGCAATGATCTGAAGTACGTCCTTGTCATTGTGTGTCTGTTTTCTCGTTGGGTGGAAGCTTATCCCACGAGAAGGAATGACAGTCTCACAGTTGCCAAACAACTGTTGAGAGAACTCATTCCCAGGTTTGGATTTCCAGTCACTTTGGAATTAGATAGAGGACCTCAATTTTAACAATGAGATAATTTGATTAATTTGTACAGCTTTCAAAGTTGAGCAGAAACTGCATTGTGCCTATTGACCAGAAGCCTCTGGAGTGGTTGAGCAGCTCAATGGCACAATAAAGTCCAGGTTAGGGAAGGTGTGTGCATCCACTTCACTGAAATGGCCTGATGCTTTGCCCCTTGTATTGATGAGTCTTAGAAGCATCCCTGACAGAAGAACGGGCTTGAGTCCTCATGAAATTCTCATGGGAAGAGCAATGAGACAAGCATTTGTACCTGGAAACAAACTGATGAATATAACTGATGATCTAGTGATTGACTATTGTAAAGGACTAGCTGATCTGGTACGTTCTGTGTCTCACCAGGTTGGAGAAGATGCAACCGCAGCACAGCCGAATCAAGCTCATGATTTGTGTCCAGGAGACTGGGTTGTGGTAAAGAAGCACACGAGAAAATCGTGTTTAGAACCCAGGTGGAAAGGACCTCGTCAAGTTATATTGGTCACGACGACAGCAGTGAAGTGTGCTGGTTTGCCAAACTGGATCCATGCCAGTCATACCAAAAGAGTCCCAGGTCCACCTGAACGACAAGAGCAGCAACTGGTAGAACAAAGAGAAGAACCAGAAGCTGAAAGTTGTGAAGTTGAAGAAGTCAGAGAAACGGACTCTGAAGACGAATTGATGATGAACAACCAAGTACAAGTCAAGTAGGGTGGGCACCAGTTACTGGGTCTCAAGAAGCTGTTGTAGAGGCCGAGGAAGAGCAAAAGATTGAGAGACCAGAACAAATTGAAACAGAAGATCCAGATCAAGCTCAATCAAAAGAAGAAAAAGAAAGACTGACAGGTTCAGAACAAATTCAGTCAACGGAAGAAACTAATACAGGAAATTCAGATCAAGCTCAATTAGAAAAAGAAGGATTTAAAGATCAAGAACAAAATGAATCAACAGAAAGAGAAAGATCAGAAAGTCCAGAACAAGCTCAGTTAAAAGAAAGAGAAAACAAAAGAACGTTAGAAATTGGCGAAGAAGGTGAAAAGGCAGTGCAAACAAAGAGGATCAGAAAAGGTGATCATTGGCCAAGTGGAGTAAAAGGACTGAGATATGTTTTGAGAAGAAGAACAGGGAAAGAACTAGAACAAGTAAATGAAGTATCAAGTCAAACCGAACAAGAACATCCAAGAAGAAAATCTTTACGATCATAAAGAGTGAGTTCCGAGCAGAAAATATAAGACTCCTGAATGGACATATATCATCCTCGAGGATTTTGAGAATCTTGATCTGAATGAAGAACGAGAAGGTGTTGCTATTGAAGGAATTAATTAAAGCAAATTGAGACCACCTTAAAGAGAAAAGACTGACACAAAGGGTGGAAATTGACAAATAAATAAAGAAAAGAATCAAAGAAACCAAAGAAGAAAAGAAAATAAAGACAAAGGGGAACAAAGACAGAAAGCTCTTGAAGTGTGGGATCACACAAATATTTTTTTTAATATATTTAGAATTTAGAAGAAATAATTTAGATATTAGTCAATTTTTAGAACACTAAAAATGGCAGAAACGAAAGGGACTGAACATTCGAAATCTAGTTTAAAACGAAGATGTGTTAAATATTGTTTGTGTAGTGTTTTAATACTAATGTTAATGTGGTTGTTGCTAACTGTTGTGATACCTATTTTGATGGCAAATAGTAACAGAAATAACACTAATACAAGTGATCGAGTGAATGCAGTAACTAAAAGAACTACCACTAATTTAGAGCAGATGGATGCGAGCATGCATCATCATGATAAATCAAATAGTGATTCGTCATTAAATGTATTTACTAAACTTCTTTACGAATATGTAGATACTATGGATGTGAGTGATTGTTATGTTTGCATGAAGTTACCTTCGTCTGTCTCGGAGGGGGTGACATATCACCATCTTCCTTTAACATATGGTGTGTCATGTAGTGTTGTGTCCAGTTTGTTCTATGTAACAGGCAAATTGCAGTATTATTATTCGAATATGGATTTAGTATTTTCAGAAATCCCTATTCGAACAAATCTGAACCCAGTGCTTAGTGCTAAAGATGCAGAATTCATGGGTGAGTTTTTCTTAACAACAAACCCAATAGACATAACATATGCTCATAAGAATAATCTAACCTGTAGTTTGCGTGATGAAGAAAAAGATTTTCTAAATTTAGTAGAGGAAAGAAGGCAGGATTTTCAAAAGAAGGCTGTTGAACAGAAGTCACATGTACCTCCATGGGCTAATACGGAAGGGGACTATAAGAAAGGCGAGACTCAGGCTGCGTTGTCCCTAGACTTGTCAAAATTGGGAAAATTCTGTCTGCATAGACTAAAAACTGACTATAACAACATTTTCATTGGTTCTAGTGAATGTGAACATACCTTCCTAATAATGGGGGGATGGGGACTAAAAGGTGGAACTGATCCTGTTTTTCCAGGGATTTATTACGTGTGTGGTAAAAATGCCTATTATAGGTTGCCCACGCGATAGTATGGTAGTTATATTGGAATAGTATTTCCTAAGGTATATAACATTACTAAGAACAATGAAATGGATGTAGTAAGTCAAGGACTAAAACGAACTAAAAGAACAAGCTTTTCAGAAATAGTAGGCGATATATTTGGTGCACTGATACCGACAGTTGGAGTCATACTGAATTCACATAAAATACAAAAGTTGTCAACGATAGTTGATCGTCAATCAACAGATACTGCTGGGGGATTCTTAATGATTAATACCGAAATGGTTACAATTAGATCTATGGTTTTGCAAAATTGACTTGCACTTGATATATTATTGGCAAAAGAGGGCGGAGTCTGCGGCATGTTGAAAGTCCAACATTGCTGTACATATATTCCTGACAAAAGTAAAGGTATTGAGGGATATATAAACAATATTACAAAAATTCATGAAGATTTGACCCAACTAGAGGTTGACGGTGTCTGGGAAAGACTTAGTAAAAGTATTTCTGCTATAGGTAGTTGGTTTTCCACTTTAGGGAATAGTCTATTAGGGAAGATCCTAATACCCGTAATTTCGATAGCAATAATAGCTCTGATAATAATGATGACATATAGATGTTGCAGGAGTAAAACAAGAACAAGAATGTTGGCCGAAATAAAGAATAAGAGAATGGGAAGGAAGAGAAAAAGGGAAGAGATTGAATTAGAGGAAATAAAAGGAAGTTTATATGATAAAATGAAAGAATTAGACATGAAAGAGAAAAACGAAGAATTACTAGAACGAAAGGAAGACACTAAAAACTAAATGAATGAAAGTTGGCACTTGGTAATGATGGGTATTTTAAGATGGCTCAAAAATGCCATTAGAGGGGGATTGATGGAGCAAGGATTCGAGAAAATGAAACTTGCTCGGAGAAATCCTCCATTAACTTTTACTAATCGTTAAAACTGTAGATAAGACGAAACTAATATACACCAGACACCGACACATGGGGAGAGAAGCTTACGCAGGCTTAAACTAATGAAGATTAAAGAGCAACGCGACTAAAACCCGCTTTAATTTGCGAAAACGCTTTGCGCATGTGCAAATCTGAAATACGTAGAGATAACGTGACTAACTCGCTTTGAGAGGGAAAACCTTGCGCATGCGCAAGAAAAACCAACACGTGGTCTTGAGGTACCGCGTGCCCGGCATCTGCTTGCTTGAATTTAAAAGAAAGCTGCACGCTTTTGCCTAAGGAAAATAATAACATGGGATAGAGTAGAAGTGGGTGGTGAACAGTGAGAATCATATGTCTAAGAAAATAACATCTGTTTATGATTCCTTTATTAATAGTGTGCATTCGGGCCTGCTAGAAGCTTGACAGAAAGAAAATGGCGATGGATGACCAAGAGTTGCGCATGCTCAGTGAGTCCATGATGTGACCCGGTGACCGAAAGAGCTGAATGACTGCCAAGAATCAAGGACAGAAGACATGAGAAAAAAAAAAAAGACATGCATCATTCGTCTATGTAATCTGTATTGAATGAATTATTGCAAAATGGCAACAATATATGCATGGGAAGAGGACAATATGAATGAGCTAAAGGGGAAGGGCTAGTTAACAATAATTGTCTTAATAAAAATGAATATGTCAGCATGATGTGATGAAAACTCCCCTACCCCTATCCAATCATATTCCGTATTTTAGTGAAATTTGCAACTCTTGAGGGTGGGACATGTAGAAATAAGGACTATAACTAGAGTAAGTAGGGTTAAGTTAGCAGATCGATTGCCATCGACGCTGAGAGAGAGAGAGAGAGACGAGTATGCTGCATCGGGAGAGAGGATCATAGAAGAGAAAGAGAGAGAGGCGAGAGCAGACTGGGAAGATTCAGATCCGAAATGACAGCCTGATTAGATTCGAAGATTTGCGGAAGAAGATCGAGGAGGGAGAGAGTGTAAGAGAGGGAATCGCCCTGGTGCGTCGGGTTTGTAGAAAAGTCTAGTAAGTATTGGTCCGGTCCTGATCCTGTCCTTTAGTCTTTGTCTCCTGATCCTAAGTCAGGGGACCTCCACCATTCCTTTGGCCAGAGGGTTGGTTTTCCGGTAATTTCTTATTAGGTAAATGATATTCTCTCTCAAATTTGCATATTTCTTTGCAAATGTACGTTAATATGAGCCTTTTGTCTCTACATCTATCCACTCTTATGCATTGATTTTTGTTGAATGAGGTTGTGTAATTGAATGTATTTTGCTAAATGAAATTTCCCTCTTCCATTGAAGAATGATGGAATTTGCACTGTGATTCTGTAATGATGAGCGTTCAACTTTATGACTGAAAATTTAGATAAAGCTTATAAATCTTACTCCGAGTCTGTGGTCATTTCACTAAGAACTGTTCATTAGTTAAGAAGTTGTTAATATCACCATCAACTAACTCAACTAATGGTCCATCGACCAGAGGAAGAGTGTTGATTCGTGAAGATTAGTTAGGCATTGAAATGCCAATTTAACCTGTGTTGTAGATACAGGGAAATAACTAATCAAAACTTAAGTGAATTATAAAACTTGACCCCCCCAGCGGAGTGTCCAGGGAGTGTGGATGAACATTTTTGGATAAATGTATATGGGCCCAGTGAAATATGCAATTGTGAAATATTTTCAACCCTGGAAGCGTCAGCTGGATCAGGGTCACTCCTTTTCTTGGTAGCAATAACTATTCTGCAAAGATTACTTCAATGTTAATAGGTAACTCTTAAAATGTAACTTGTAAAGAAATCATCATAGTCTTGAGGAAGGACTCCACGCCTTCAATCATCGTTTCAATTACATGCTCAATATTTTAGCTCGAATAATCCTAGCACGAGGCATATTTGCTAGTTTTGAGCATTTTGTAGTTTTTGTGAGCATCCCATTTAAAAAGGTTTTTGTGCTTTAGTGCATCCCAAGCACTACCCATTTGTGACCTTCTACCCACTGTATTCATTTGTAAGCTTCACACACAAACGCTAGGTTTCTGGTGTTGATCACCAACATCTCATATCTGAGCTTTGCCCACACACCTCATTTTGGATATCTCACCATACCCATCTTCTGTGTGCATCTTATATGTGTCTCACAGCGCAGTCTTTTTTTTACCTTGGTAAGCAACTCTTCCACACAACCACTATACATCTCATTTTTGTGAGAGCATCCCACATGAGGCAAATTCTTATTGCAAATTTATCTCATAGGGTTTCTTATACGTTTGTGCAAGATAATGCGGTTTAAGTGCACTCTACACTCATATCATTCATCTCAATAACGCTTCATAGATTAGACAACAAAGGTTTCTGTATTGTGTCGTATACTTTGCAATGCATTATGGGATTCTTCACCCTCCAGCCACAGGAATGCAGGCGATAAACTTCCAGTGTTTGATAAAACTATTCTCGCTCTCCTTGTACCCTGCTAAACCAGGGGCTTTCAAAAGGGATCCAAATGACTTCAATACTCAAACGGACACAGAATCCTATACCATACTATTAGACCTGCCAGCCTTAGGGTGGTCTTCCCCTAAACTTTTTGCCTGCTTACCTCCTCTTTTTGCAGATTCTTTTTGTTGGCCTTAGGACTCTGAGCACTTTACCACTACTGACCAGTGCTAAAGTGCATGTGCCATTCCCCTAAACATGGTGACATTAGTGAAAACACAATTGGCATATTTAATTTACTTGTAAGTACCTTGTACAGTGGTATACCATATACCTAGGGCCTGTAAATTAAATGCTACTAGTGGACCTGCAGCACTGAATGTGCCACCCACACAAGTATCCCTTTAAACAAGTCTCAAACCTGCCACTGCAGAGCCTGTATGTGCAGTTTTACTGCCATGTAGACTTGGCATTAAAAAAAAACCTTTCCCAACCTTAAACTTACCTTTTATTACACAAGTCACCCCTAAGGTAGGCCCTAGGTAGCCCATAGGGCAGGAAGCTATGTAACTAAAAGGTAGAACATGTACTTTTAAGTTTTGCATGTCCACCTACATTTGATTTTCACTACTGTGAGGCCTTCCCCTCATATAGCGTATCAAGGAATTTCCAATGTATTTTTTTTTTAAATAAAAAATGTTTAATGGGTTTTAAAAGCATACAAATACATATCCAGCAGCATAACCAGGTCTTACATTTATCGCAGGGAATCTCATCACAGGTCTTATTGGTCTGTTCTCTGTGTGGGATCCAATTCATTCCCCAGTGTCACCTCTTTCCAATTAAGTCAATATCCCCAACCATTTCCCCACACACAGCAGTGTTTGGCGGGACATGCTCTCGCTTCATATATGGGCTTTTCTTGTGCCGCACAGTAGTCAACCCCTCTGCGTCTTTTAGTAATATTAGGGGAGGCAGGGTCCTTCCACGCCGCTCCTATATCATGTTTGGCCACCATAACCGCCATGCAGAGAAAAAGTTTGTCTACCCGGGTCCCATCCAGGCCATCGATGATTCCCAGAAGTAGGGCTAACGGGCTAAGCGGGACCTCCCAACCCAAGACAGTGCTCAGCTCGGACACCACCTTCTCCATGTACAGGGCGAGGGCGGCCATAGGCACATACTATGTAGTAGAAATCCGCTGGTTCTGCCTGGCACGGAGGGCATGCGGGGGTGGCCAGAAACCCTGCTCGGTGTAGACGGGCCGGGGTCAGGTATGCACATTGGAGGTAGTAGGGCTGGATTAGCCTAAGTCTGGCGGAAATAGTAGTGGTGCGGGAGGCCATCTGGGAGACTCTCCAATCCTTCTCCTCCAAGGGGCCCAGCCAGGTCTCCAAGCGACATCTGAGGGGGTCTAGAGAAGTCAGGAAGTTATTGACTAGTGAGCGGTAGATCTTGGATAGCCCTCCCTTCCCGAGGTCACCCATCAGGATTTGGGCTTCTAGGAGACTAAACTCTGGGAACGTGGTGTCCACAGGTGTGTAGGGGGTGAGGGCATGTTGGAGTTGCAGGTATTTGTAGAACTGGGTGGGGTGCAGTGCATATGGGTTTTGTAGATCTTGGAATGAGCACATGTGGTTTCCTTTCCATATGTCCCCAAGCTGTGAGATTCCAATTAAGTACCATTTATGAAACCCGCTAGTGTCCCTACCTCGCCAAGCCAGGTGCCATTCGACAAGGGTGTTTGCAGTGTCAGTTTATTGTCCCACTGTATGCATCGCAACGCTGAGCGCCAGGCAACCAGAACGCTCTAGTGACTGCAGGGAGTGCGCGAGGAATTGTGGCTCCGTAGAGCATGGACAGGATCTGAGAGAACCAGAGGCTCTCTAGTTCAACTTGATACACCAGGTCGGACCAGCCGCCGGTGTACCAGTCGTGTATCACCAGGAGGCGAGTGGTCAGATAATATAAAAAAGGTTGGTCATGCCCATTCCACCATCGTACAGGGCCTTTTGACAGGAGGGGAGGGCCATTCATGGTCTCAAGGTATTCCATAGGAAGGCCGTGGCCATGCTGTCCAGTGTTCGGAACCATCCACGGGGGAGGTGGAGTGGAAGGTTCTGGATAATGTAGAGAAACCGGGGGAGTACCATCATTTTAAATAAGGCGACTATCCTCATCGGGTTGAGAGGAAGGGACTGCCACTTGCGGAGGTCCACTTTCGTTCTCCGGAGTAAGGGATTAATATTGAATGACCAGGTGAGCTCCGGGAGCAGTGCCACCCAAATGCCTAGATATTTAAACGAGGGGCGCTTTATAGGGAAATTCGCCTGCCAGTCTATGCATTCCCTAGACATGTGTAAGGGGAACAGTGTTGATTTGGCTGGGTTTAGGCACAGGCCTGAAGCTGCCTCCAAGGAGCGGAGAAGCTAAAGGCTTCTGGGGCCCTAGTGGGCCGGTCTGCAAGGAAAAGCAGAACATCGTCCGCATAAAGAGCGATGCGGTCCTCGTGGATCTGTGAGTCTGCACGGAAATGGCAGGCTAGTGGCTCAATGGCTAGGGCGAAGAGGAGGAGTGACGGAGGGCGTCCCTGCCGCGTCCCTTGCCGAATCAGGAAAATGTCTGAGAGAGCTCAATTTATAAGTACCCGGGCCGAGGGATTAGAGTACTTGCACTAGACTGCAGAAGTGGTGTCCCGTGCCCACCGCCTTCGGCACGTCTTCCAAATTTCACCAATCGACAGTGCCGAAGGCTTTTATGAAATCAAGCGATAAGAAGGCGAGGTAAGGGGCAAGAAGGTGGCGGTGGGCCAATGCCAGGTGAAGGCGCGGCATGCAGTGCCTCGTGCTACGGCACGGTATAAATCCGCATTGGACCGGGTGGATGAGGCTGCTGAGGACTGATTTAAGGTACGTGGCTAGAACCGTTGCATAAATTTTAACTTCAGTGTTGATTAACGAGATTGGGCGGTATTCTGAACAGGAGGCCGATGGGGGCTCCGTTTTGGGTATGACCACGATTGTCGCCATATCCGCATTACCACTTTCCAATAAAGCACATGTAGGTGAGGTATTAGGGTGTCACTGTACGCCACATAATATTCCGCTGCAGTCGGGAGATTGCCTCTCCAATTTTGTCCATCGTGATGGGTTGATCTAGTAGGGTCTTTTCTGACTCTGTTAGACGAGGAAGGAGAGTGAGGTTCAGTGTCACGGGATCTGGGCTATGGGGCCGATCTGCCGCGTAGAGCCAGGAGTAGTAATTGGCAAAGGCTTGGGCAATGGAGGCGATGAAGAAGAGACACAGTTGATGGACGGAATGCAGAACAAATCAAAACATTCACCCCCAGTCAAGAGATCTGGGTTAAATCCATCATTCTTTTGCTCACCATGCCACCCCAGTTTAGACCTGGCCATATGCAAATCAGTCTTGACCCTGTGCCTCATGGGAACAGTCCAGACCGAACTGCTAAGCCAGGTCCTCCCTGGACCGGAAACAAGCATCCTAGGACCGATTTCGGGGTTTGACCCCTCATCAGCCAGGATAGCTTGAATTGCGATGCAGACCAGGGTTCCGGCGTGATGCCTAGACGACGTCGGGAGACGCGGTCGGCCGAAACCTCTCGTCCAGCACCTCGGTCATCTCGCCGCCTCTAAGCCGCCAGCTCTTCCACACCTTGCCTGGCGGCCACCATCTTGCCTTGGCGCGAGGGTCAGGCCGTGGGGTGCTCGTCTGCACAGCAAGTAATCAGAGCAGTTGAAGTCACAGTTAGTGGGCCGCTGCGGCTACGAGGGCCGACCCCATCCCAGGCTAGTCTCCAGGGCAGTCCTCAGATTACCGCACCCAGGTTATGAAGCTCAGGTGCGCCGCTGCCATTTTGCCTGCAGACTCGCGTCCGATCGGGTCGGCGCCATTGCTGTCGGTACTGCAGGACGCGAGTTTGGTTTCCTTATCCATCGCAGGTACCGTCAGTGTATCATGCAGGCTGGTTCTGATGACCCTTCGATGGCGAAAGGAGCCTCAGGATACGAGCGGATGGCAGAGGGGTCCTGAGCACTCTTAGAGTGCGACCGCCACTCGAAGCCACGCCCCCTTGGAATCCCCAATGTTAATTCTTTTAAGCTGCAATTCCTGTTTCGAAAGGAGTAGCTGTGTCATGTTTTATATCTTTGGAATGGTAATGATAAATCCTCTTAACTGGTAAGGTTGGATTTCAAATTATTATTTTAGATATGCCACTTTTACAAAGTGGACATTTCTCTGCTCTTACAGCTTTGTGTGCCTGCAGCCTGTCGCCAATACACTCCAATATTAGTCCAATTGCATTTTGAGGTTTAGGAATGTCGCGAAGAGCATTCAGTTTATTCTTTCTTTTTTTCGTACCACCTTTGTTTGCTTGGTACATGAAGATGTAAGATTCAAAAACATTTTTTCACATTTAGTCACAATATTTTGTGAATGTAAAAAACAATTAAAGCATACTTGCAAACTGTGACTACATGCCTGCCTTTATCAATGTTTCACTACAAAACTATGGGATTGTATTCCTTTAACGGAGCATACAGCTCTCAGACAATGGGCAATATGTATAGGGTCACTGGAAAGTCCAAAAGGTGGTCCTTGTCGCACACAGACATTTTGTGTCTCCTACGCCCCTAAACACACATGCTGCAATGAAAACATAGTGACTGCTCAGTCAACAGCTTTACCCAGAACAAGTGTGCAGCAGGTGAAAGACCATAACAGAACTAGTCACTGCTCCTTCTAGAGGAGAGGTGGGGACAGGAGGGAATGGGTGAAAGTGGACAAACTCCTGTGGTAAACATTCCACCTGCACGTCTACCTGGTACTTGAGGATTTACCACAGTAAGACGTTCCGGTAGGTTATTATTAGCCATACGCCACTGATCTCCAGCTCAAAATGGCACCACGGAAAGTGGGTCAAAAAAAATTGAGCAGTGCAAGACACCTGGACCTGACTGACATACTTTATTTCAGATCGCCTCCTCTAACAGAGGCACCAACCCTCATGTGACTTACCCTTTATATCGGAGATGCAGAGCCCGTGCCTTGTACAACATCTACCTCTTCCACCTTTTCATAGAAGGTTTCCTGACATGGAGGCTGATCTGGCATAACTGACACATGACTTCCCCTAAGAAGTGGACGAGCCCACAAATTAACAGAAATGAGCAAAGGTTCTGTCTGGCTCTAAGAGCTCGCGCAAAAGATGAGCCATAATTATATTTAGCACATAAATCATGCAACAATTATGATGTAAAAATATTAAACAGCCTCTTTAAAATTAAAAAGGTCCATTTATTAAACATGCGCAAGAGTTTCATATTAGTACTTCGGATTAGATAACTGCACTGAGAGGTGGGTATTAAAGAGGCAGTTTGTAAATATGAACCTAGAGACATTCCTGCACCACCCTGACAATATCATTAGTGAACTTATAAAAGGCAAGTCAGTTTTCACGTGTACCCTATATGTGGCCTAGATTTCAGTCTATTAAGTCAAACAATAGAGAATTTTCTATTGCGCACATCCTGAACTCACGTATTCGAGGATGCCCCCATATGTGATAATGAAGAAACAGGAGACCACTGAAATAAAATATTTCACATAATTTGGTCAAGTGGCGAAGCAGGAACTAATCCCACGTTTTCTCTTTTCACATTATGTGAATAAAGCATTAGATGGGTATCTCTTTAGGTCTCCTGCTTAACATCAAAGGCTAATACTTAATCTGTAATTCTTGACACATTAGGTTAGAGCAAGGGCTCGAAGTAGAAGCCACATGGAATTTAGGCTCGTTTTAAGATTTAGGGTCCAAAAAGACCTCGAGCTCAGCCAGGCATCGAGCTTGAGCTTTCAGTGGCTCGCCCACCTCTACTTGTGCTTTTCCAACTCCATTGGCTATAACAAGGTGTAATTTCACAAACCAACGCTGTATACAGCAGAAATGAATCACCCAGAAGCTTTGTTAGTGTCAGAAAGACAGTCTCTTTAGATTAAAGATTATTATTTCACTTACCCGACCAGTTGTAGTGACACAAATGCAGTATTGAGGAATCCCAAGCAATTCTTCACGCTTTGATTCAAATAGACTTACACAACTTAGAAGGAACAAGAACTGGCCACCTTTGTAGCTGTACAAAAATGACTTGTAGTCCCATGAGGTGCCCCGGCGTCCAAGGACTTTTTATGGAATTGGAAACCTATTGCATTTGTTTTAATTTTGTGCTACATTAGATTCAGCACTAGTAGCTCTCTCCGCCATGCAGTGAACCCCTCCATCAAAGACTCACAAGGCATTGCCTCATGTAGAGTTCACAGCCATCAGCCGGAAAACTACTACAGGTCAAATCCATGGTGGGTGTCCAAGGTAAGAACGCTTTGGAGTTAACACATGACTTGATATATGAATGAAGCAGTACTTGCCTATCAAGTCCTGGTGTCATTGCCATCAGCTTCAGTCATCAATAATCCCCATATCTGCCCCCAGAAAGCCCTTACAAAGAGAAGTAGGAAACTCAATGGAGAAAAAGACCTAGCGTTGATGGACAAAGCCTCTGGCTGGGCCACTGAGTAGCACCACAAATCTAAACTCCGTTCTTCTCCTCCACTCGCCAAAGGAAAAAATCTGTCAGCGTTCGCTGAAATTGCAAACCACTCAACGTAGCATCCACAACTGACCTGGCCCTTAAGCAATTCGTTCTACTTTACCACAGAGTCAAATGCGAAATTATTTCCTTTCTTGCCTTTATCTTCAGCAGACATACGCATTTTTTTTTTTTTTTGACTGCTTCGTGGTCGAGCCAAGCTGCACACCAGCCCTCATGCTTTTCCTAAAAATGCACGAAATTTTACTTTTCGGGTACATATCAACAACCCAGAAAACGTTAAACAACAAACCTCGTTGACCAGATCCTCATTTGTGGGAGGAACCTCCGTGAGCAGTTCTGGAAGCCTCACATGGATTATTTCAATAAAACGAGTAGTTAAAATACACAAAACATTCAAATGTACAAAAAGAAAAAAGGCTTAATAAAACAGAAAATAATCAACTTTTTTAAGCAGCAACCTGCTAGCAAATACATTTGTTGTAGAAGAAGCACACCAACAAAATGTTACTAATAATATGACGTCATCCAAAAACAATAAAAACGGATGACAATGTACTTTTACTATTTAATCTAGGCAAGGATAAAGATTGTTTTTATGAGTTCACATATCTATGAAACTAGCAGCAGTACAGTGACCTTTGTGTTCAAGCTTCTGAAACTTTTTTTGCTCAGAAACAAAAAAACACAGTAGATGCACTTTTTAGGTCGAGTATGCAACAGCACATGCACTCTCACTTAAGAGATGCTATTATTTACAAAAAGGGCTAGGAGCCTGCCCATTGCTTACCATTTGTTTGTTTTGGCGTCACTCTTCTTTGCAGCTTCCTAATTGGCCAGCACAGGCCAAGAGTCATTTTCATTCCTTTTTGTGGAGCAGGGACCAAGCTCAGTGTGATTCAACTTTATCAGTGCCAGTCCACTTCTCCCGCCGTGATTGAGGCACTAATTCTTCTGACCCCTACCACTGCCCCAGTCTGGTACTCCCTACCTCCTCTGGCACAACTCCCTCATTTCCACTATACCCCCACTCGTTTTGATGTCCATTATTGCTGCTCCCTCACCCTGCCCCCTCATTTTGCTTCCGCTCAGTGCAGGATGCTATGCAACATGGCTTAAATAGCCAGCGCTGCTGTGACAAAGCCAATAGATCTAGGCGAGACCGGATTGCTTTACCAATGCTTGTTGTTAGAGGGGTCAGTAAGGTAACACTGCATGAGAAAGCATCTTTATTACTAGCCAGAAGCTTAAATAAAAGGGGCATGGTTGAGATTGGAAATGCAAGGGGTACACCTTCCCTGGTGCTCGGCAGAGGGAGTGGATGACCTTGTCACATAACTGTGGAGTTTTAACACGCTAAATTAAAAAATATATATATATCCGAATCTCTTTCGCTCTCCTTACTTAGCCTCTTTACAATGGCTCCCAGTACAGCAGAGAGCATTGTCACTGAAATTACATGGCAGGAGCTAACCAAATTATGCAGTAAGAAAAGGCAAATTATGAGACGTACTGAGGCACAATACATTATAGCATTACTTCATTATTTCATGTCATTTCCACACATGCTAACACTGTCTGGGAAAATATTTCATCTTAATTTCACCTTGATAGTACCAGCCTAATACCCAAATGCAGCACTAGGCAACTGAAAGATGACCAGTCAACCTTTGCGAAGGGCCTTTTGCTGTTCAGGAACATGTGTCTTTATGTTTTTAGTAACTTTTGAGCCGCCTGAGCTACAAAACTGACTTTCTTCAAATCTGGAGATTATGCAGCAGATGGATTATGTGACAAATCCATAACTATGCAGGAAACGCTCTGTCCACAGAATCACAGAATTCATGTAGCCCTGGAAGAGAGGTATATTTAAATCTCTGCTTAATGTATAAAGTATTTCTTAACCCTCGGCTGGACACTGCGTCTCAGAAGTTCACTCTACAAACCTAGACATGGCATAAGGTCAGAAAAGACTCATCTGGTAACAGTTCCTCAATTCAGCCTAGTTACTCCTGTACACAGACCACTTTTTGTCGCTTCAGCTAGGCACTGGAACTCTTTGCCATTCTCATTGCATTCTCATGTCTCGCAATTAACATTTGGGGAACTGTTGAAAACCTGGCTTTTCCTCGTCCAATTAATCGTCTGGTAGATGTTTCTACTATTTTGACTCTTCAATCCAGTCAGGGTTCGCAAAAACAAAATACACCTTGGGTGTATAGGAGTACTTTACAAATATGAAAAAGAAAAAAAGGAAGAAGGAGTAGGGCGCGCATTGAGGGTGAAGAGCAAAGGGAATACCCGCAGATGACCTGAAGTTCTTTCCGACAGCCTAGGAGCACTGGATGGGGCTCGTCGTCTCGCTCGAACTTATTAGCCGCATCAGGGTTTCTAGCATCCATTCTACCTTTACTCAGGCACCAACAGGGTATGTGGTCCAGATGGCCCACAGGCCGGCACGCTGCATCCATTGCCGTCAAGATGCAGTGGAGTACTCTGTTAGTTTGTTTTTACAGTCCAGGATTGAGTGAAAAATAATGCAACGGAGATATGACAGAGTGGTAGAGGTGGGAAAGCAACAGAGCCACAAGCGAGTGCAATGTGGGGGGGGGGTTGCATCTCCTTAGTGAGAAACAAGGCACCTCAACTCTCGTAAACCAGATCACAACGCCATGCGTGCACCAGGGTACATTGCACCACGAATGCAGCAGCAGCCACGCTTTTGGGGACATGCATTCGGGAGCTTCCCTAAAAGATTATTACAGCACGGTTGTCTCTATGTATTAATTCAAGTACGGCTTATGAGAGACTTTTACTGTATTTAAAATATGTAGTTATGATTAAGCATGAGCTTAATACATCTTAGCAGTTTGCTTGCAGTTTAAGAGAGAACACTTGTTTAAATATACATGGTCAGTCAAGAAATGACGCAGGTAAAAGTCTACAGATGTACATTAAGAAACTCGAAATGGTTCTGGTTCAGCACAACCATAAACACGCATTAAAAATGCAATAAGTCTCGCCTTTCATTAAGTTAAAGCCATTTGCTTTGCTGTACAATACCATTAGCAAAGCAAATTGCTTTAACTTAATCAAAGGCGAGACCTATTGCATTTTCAATGCTCGTTTTTTAACCTATTCACAAAAACGGGTTTGACCGACGTCACTTTCCAACAAACTCTGTTTTGCTGCATTTTCTTGGCTGTGGCGGCGTTGAAAGCTGGTAGTTGTAAGAAGAGGCGGACACCATTCGAGAGAATTCGAAACATTCTTTAATTTACATTTATTAGAATAATTTGTAAAACGGGTTCAGTCTGCCATCTCATTAGAGTCTTTGGGGCATACTTTAAACAACGTGACATGGCAATTTTACCGACTTTTTTGGGCCGATTGTAACCCTCGTTTCATCGCCCTCAAAAGGATGACTTACTAAGCCAGCTAGGGTTGGTTCTAAGGGGTGATCGTAGAAATCTCCGAAGTCCCCTGCAGTGGGCTATCCTGCGGACACATTAGGTGCCCTCACCAATGCCTGCCAGGGATACTGGGGGCGAGTTAGACCGCAGGAGTGGCCTGCAGCGACAGTAGGTGTTCACGCATCTCTGGCGCCTGGTGCTGCTCGCACCACCAGGAGCCTCTGGTGAGGGTGGTGGGAGCGCAGCCGGCTGCAACTCCTCGGAGTGGTAGCACCTCACCACGAGCAAGCTTTGTGCTATGTTGTAATCTATACTGGACTACAAGTGTGATCCCGGGCAAGCCCCACAAGGCTTGCCTGATCAGCAGACCCCGAAGACTTCACAAAACGAACTTCACAGTAGTATAGGAACCTTGAGGCTTACAAAACTAAACGTTCACACCTGGACAAAACAAAAGTCTCTGCGCCCAGCGCCCCGTCTCCTATTTTCCTATAACTGTGAGGGCTTAGCCGCATATAAGGTGCGGCAGTAGATGCCATATAAACAGTGGACGGGGGAGAAGTGTCCAGGAGCCTGCGTAGTGCCAGTCACTGACTCACTGTGGGAAAGCGCACTCCTGGCCCCATCCTCCGTCCCGCCGTCGGCTGGCTCAGATTCCCGAACATTTCTCGCATACTCGTCTCCCCCGCCCCCACCTGACTCTTCTGCTATCAGGAGGGGGCGCTGTCGTCCGGCAGAAATGTCTCAGCATATGTTGTTCCTCCTTGGGAAATACTTGCGTTATCGCCCGACTCTGCAGCTGGAATCGTTTTCCATTCAGGGGAGGGGACAAAATAGAGGCGCATCGTTGCCACGGGGTAAAAGGGAAGGCGACCCGCACTTCCATTGGCATAGCAACCGCGATTCGTAAGAGGCAGCCAGTCTGGCTACCCGGGTTCGAAGTGCAATGTGGCCGCACACGGAAGGAACACGGACGTCACTTACATCAAGTTTTAAAGTTTATATGTAAAGAGTTTCAAGTGCATTATTAGATCCACCCCCCTTCTAGCCAGACGCAGGAAAACGAATGAAAACGCAAATGTAACATTTTAACATTTTCTCGAACGGCAGTAAAGGATGTACAGTCACCCTTCTGTGTGGAGATATGTTATTTAAATGAAAAACACACGCAAGTTTGTTCTTATTTTCTTTTGGGCGTCATTAGTCAGCCCTCCTCTTTGGGGAGTCTGGCGCAGAGCTCCCTCCAGGAATAGCGTGTGGCCGGGGTCCAGGGAAGCCGCAGATTTACGAGCAAGCCCCTGTAACAAGGCCAGGCCTCCGAGCTCGTAAATATTGGAAGGAGGGGCGTCGGGGCAGTTTGGAGACCCACGGGAACATCCTGCACTGGCACTGGACGCGCCCCCAGCCCCCTCCTTTCACCCTGATGGTCAGCTAATTCTCATCACTCCAGGGTGGTTAGGAAACTACTCGTGAACTCCCTCCCCGAAGCCCGGCTGAGGCTCCAGCACCCCGCCTTATTTATCCAACATCCCCGCCAAGGACGTCGAGCCCGGGTGTCACTATCACTGAATAGACACGTTTATAGCAGACATCGGTCAAGGATAACTCGAGCACGTGCTACCAGGCACTTTAACAAACACTTAAATGTGTTATTCCCCAGAACACTCCATACAGACTGCAAGAGCTGCGCGCGAGTGACATGTGACCCTCAGTTACTGTCATTTCAGAGGCGATTCACTGATGCTTTCATGTGCGAGATGTTGATCTCACACGGGACCATTTATAAACAAGCGCGGTCCCGAAAGCGAAAGAGGATCGCGCCGGAGCATGGGGATCTCGTCTTTATGGGGCCATGTTTTTAAACACATGGCCCCATAAAGATAAGAAAGTGCTTCACGACAGCCGTGAAGCAGGCGAGCCAGTCCGGCTCGGAGACAAAGGGCGTGAACAGAAAACCCTCATTTCCAATGGCAGGCCACCGTGTAGCATAAACGGTGACGCCAGCCAATGGAAATGAGGGGCGGGGCTTAAAGCCCTCTTCTCAAAGTCCTCTCTTACAAAATCTCTCGCGGAGGCGGAGCAGCGCTTTACGCTGCAACGCACACGAGACCTAAAAAAACGGAAGAAATGACATTCCCTTTACACTTTTTGGAACAAGAACTGGCAAGACACCAACTAAACAATCACAGAGTGTACAGCAGAGCCTGCAGGCAACCACCCTCCAGTAACCTCCAAGTGTCCTGTCCAAGTCAGTCAGTCCCCTTTTTGATCACACAGACATGTAAAGCAAGGAAGACTTCCCCAGAAAGGGACTGAGGGGTTGGATTACAAAATCAGTGCAATATTTTTCACCAACCAAAACCTCATAAGGTCGGTATAAGGAGTATTCACAACTTTTTTTTTATTGATCACTACTGACAATTTAGTGGTGTACACATCATGGAAAGGAACAAATGCAGCATTGCCTCCCTAAAGTGGCAGAAATCAATTTTCACCTCACAAGGGACTGCTTGCAGGTGCAATTTACCCAGTGTGCATTTATTGGATGTATTGAAAAAACCTTTCTGCAAGCTGGTCTGGCTGGAAAACAGGTAGAAGGCTTTCAGATTTGAAAAGCATTTCTCAGCTATGTGTGGCTGCTTTTGTGCTTTCAAGTGCTTTGACGCGTGATCCTGTGTTGTGCGGGTCTGACTAGACAGATGAGCAACCAGAGTAGGGTGAAGCACACAACAGGCATAAACCGCAAATGCCTTATTCATTCAAGAGGGTATTGCACGAGGAAAGTAAACAAACCAGAGTTCAGAGCCCTCTCAATGGCTCAAATGCTATTAAAATTATTGTTTAAAAGAACATTTTATGCCATTTCCAAGCGTTGTAAATACCATGAGTATTATCCAATTTAACAGTACTTATTATCGACTTTGGAAGGATAAATTGGATGAGTTGGCCTTGTTATGATTTAAAACTGTGACCTGCATGCTATACAGACGTCAGCAGCACGAGTTTACCCGAGTCAGACAGTTTTACTTAGTATTAGATGAAAGAGAGGCATTAATCTTTTTACTAGATTTCCAACAATGATACCGATTGATCACTTAGCACCAATTCTCAAGAAGAGAGTACCGGAATTACTTTACCATTCATTAGAGGGAATATTCTGACTACTTTACCATGTGTTACATTACAGAAGATGGGATTGCTTTAGCCTTTATCAAATTACATAAAGTTACCACAATTGCTTTATGCTGCATTAGATTAAGGAAAATTACTTGTACTACTTTTCTCTGCATTCAATTACAAAGTACACTAGAATTACCAAATTCTTTCAAAGATTACCCCCAACTGCTCTATTATTAATTGGATCACAGAAGAATGCTCCAATTACTACACCTCGCATTAGATTACATAAAATTACTCCGATTTTTTGGCCCTTTATTGTATCATACAAGAAAAAAAGACAGATGGCTATTCTGAATTAAATTACAGAAGACTAGTCAGATTTTACTGGCATTAGGTCAATAATTATTTTATTCAGCACTAAATTTTATTCAGCACTAAAAGAATGTTAATTCATCCATTCTACATCAGATAAGATTACTCTTATAACATTATCGCGCACAAATCACAAAAGTAAATGGCCATGACTAGTTTACACTGCAGACACCATACATTACTATAATTAGTTTGCATTTTACTGGGTTTAGTTTGAGTGCGGTAACCTGCTTTAGATCACAATAAAATTATTTGATAGTTTATACTAAATCGGATTGGAGAAGAATACCCTATCTCCTATAGCTGGATGCAGAAACATTATTATATACATTAGCTCATAAAGCATTAAATATGGAAATTTCATATTACTTTATCCACTGTTAGATAAGTCACTATAGTTCCTCTAGTTTACCGCTCCAGCGCTTACCTAGATGCCTGTAAACGAAGATCTGCGCTCGCACTTGTTCAGCCTTTTTAAAAACACAGCGGACATCAAATTTTCTTGCACTGCCGCATTCATACTTTGTCTATGTAGAGAAACTAAGAGCTCCGTCATTCACAGTCCACATGCGTATGCGGTGGGGCTGACACAGAACATAGCACACCCGCTTATTGTTTAACTGCGCATAAGAGATAGAACAATGCATCCACCTTGGTGAGATACTTACACATTAGCCTCTGAAAGTTGATATCGCGCACTACTAATACTGATCATACAGGCCTAGAGAAAACTCTGCGAGGTGCATAGACAGATGGCTATTGTCCTGATGACACCTGCTAAATAGCTATTGGGTCGATAAGTCAACAACAGACCCTTGGTTGCATAGTGATTTGCTCTTTATAAAACCTAAAAAGTTGAAAAGTTTTTGGGCTGTATAGACTGACAGCTATGGGTATATCAGCGTTTTATGCACAATTTAATCACATTGTTTGGACCACTGCGCTGTCAGCACTATAAACCTTACAAGTACAGCATTTTGAGCATATACATTTCTGCTGGGGGGGGGGGGGGCAGAAGAAGGGGGGGGGAAAAGAGAAGCTCATATATAGGTTTTTTTTAATATAATGGTAGTATAAATTTCCCTTAACTCCTTTTCAGTATACCTGTGATTTGTTACATATGATATGATGACAAATGAGTCCCATGGGCCCTTTGTCATATTTTATGGGGCGAGTGACTGCCCACCTCAAGGAATAATCCCTTGTCAGGGTAAACCCTCAAAGTCACTAAATTAACCTGCGCTCAATCACCTGGAAGCCATGGCACAGATCAGACAGGCTTAACTAAGGGGCAATGTGTAAAGTATTTATGGAGTACCAAAACAATAATAAAATCAAAACACCAAACAATAAAAATCCCAAATAAAATTAGGAAAATAGAGTACAATTTAATACTACAATGCTAAGAATCCAATAAGGGGAAACAGATATATATGTATTTTAAAAAATATAAGTAAAAATAGTGCCAAAAATCACTAAGCGCCAATGATCGTCTATAAAAGCAGTAGACCAGGACCTAAGCGCAATTTGAGGCCAACCTTGATGGAGCCCAGGTCGGATACACCAAGTGAATTGCTTAATGTGAAAGCCCGGAAGTCAAAAAGTTAGAAACTTTTTCAAAGTCCCAACACAGAATGGACCTTTGTCAGTTTTTGGGCGGTGCAGGGATCTCTGAGCAGTACGAAGCTGAAATCCAATCTGACGCTGTGAAGCTGCAAGTTGGATGCTTCTTCAGGCAGGTCCTGCTAAAGCTATCACAGAAAGGGTTTCAAAAGTTTCAAAATCTTCTTCTGGTGCCCAAACAACCATAGGAGTACACATCTAAGGCCCCCAGGAGCACAGGGAAAGGCAATTAGAGATTCTCAAGAGGACAGGCAGATTTCAACAGCAGAGTCTAGTCCAGGTGCCACTGGTCAGCTGGGCACTTCAGGGAAAAGCCTCTTTCAGATTGGTGTGTCCCTGTAGCTACACCGAAGGTCAGCCAACTGACCCTTGTAGTCCACTACTTTATCCTGAATGCAAGAGGGACTAAGTCCAGTCATTCAGGGCTCCTCTCCGGTGACGGCACTTCCAGTCCTCTTATGATATATCACAGATACAGAAAGTGTTCTGAGGAGGGTGCCACATTTATGACCGATACCAGCTATTGGGGAGGGGGGGGGGGGGTGTGTGTGTGACTCCTGGCTTTTCACTACGCAATGGAAGTTGCTAGGGGCAACCCTACCCACTTTTGCAGCAGTTCCCATTTACCCTACTGCAAACAATCCCACGGTGCAGCTAATTCCCAAAAATCCAAGATGGGGAAACCCTTCTCCCCCTGCGCCCTCCCAGAGGTGTGGCCTGGGTAATGAGCAGTCTCCTCCTGTGCATTCACTGAAAACCGATTCTGGGGGGTAGCTCCCTTCCACTGGATTTGGTGCCAACCTGACTAGGTTACTGAAGGTCTGCCTTAAGATTTCTAAGAAAGAGCAGATCCCCTTTCTAGTTAATGAAATTCCTAGGTCCACACTAACTGGTCTTTATACAAGGGGTCAAAAAAGCATCTTCACACAGCCAGGCCATTGTTTCTGCTCTGGGAACAGTTTTCACAGGTTTCACTTCCCATTCAGGCCAAGTACAGGCTGGACAGTTGCTGGAGAGCCAATGCAAATTAGCCTCCAACAGCTTCTGACACAGTAAGGGCAACTGTCAAAAAAATTCACCATTACAGTGGATTTTTAAATAAAAAGATAAGCACTGGCAAAGCCAATAAGTCTCGCCTATGAGAGCTATTGTATTTGGCAATGTTTTGTAGCCATGATGTGGAGAGGCACGGATACTTTGGAATGTGGCCAAAAGTAATTTTAAAAAGCACTATGATGCAGCCAGGGCCAATGCGTTTCTTTTAAGGGAATTAGCGTTTGATGAATCATAGTCCCTTTTTTATTCATTTTTTGCCATGCTGCACAGCAGTCACACTGCTATATACAGCACGGCTACAAATATTGCCAAAGTTGTCAATGACCATGCTTTACAGCGTGAACAAAAGGCAATGGCAGAGGCAATAGTCTCAAAGGAGAGACAGACCTATTGACTTTGCCAATGCTGGTTAGGTTTCGGCACAACACTCCTGCGATTCTTAGCAAATCAGTTAATCTCCCCAAGAGTGAAAAGAAAGAAAAAAAAGACATTTGGCAAACAATCCTATCACATTAACAAAGCATTTGCAAACATCTTAGTGAAAATACATTTGGAAGCAGATAACGTATGTTGTCACAATAAAAGATCAAATCTGTTCACACAATAAGCATCCATTTCAAAGGAAACAAGCATTTGCAATGCAATAGGCCTCGCATTACTGATAGTTTGAGGTATTGGTGTTGCAAACAATAATGCAACGCCAATAGCTCATACTTTCAGTAATGCGAGACCTAGTGCATTGCAAAGGCTTGCATAGTGAGCCAGGAACCAGCATTGGATGTCTCGGTGCAGTACCACAAGCTGCTCCTAGAGGTCCCTAGTGAGCAAGGCACCAGCACTGCATGTCTAGGTGCAGTGTCATGTCCTTTAGGATAGCCTGGTCATGTATACTGCATTTTACATACATCATCCCATCCACACGACTAACGATTCTAAACAGGTGACCTTTTACCTAATAGATTGCTCCTGTCTCTTCGACACCAGGCTCTTTGTATTCTATCAGAATCCCTGTACCTGACGTACATAAACATGTCCCCAGGCACGGCAGGAGTACTCCGCTCCCTACGGAACAGGCCGACTACCCTTGAGGGACAGCTGGGTCGACTGGAGCGGGCCCACCCTCAGGGCGGAGACACTCAAGTCCTTGAAGATCTGAAAAAGGCTCTTGAGAAGTATCGGGAAGTTGCGGACAGTGAGGTGAAGCATATGGGCAAGTATGCTGTAGCTAGGGCATATGGCGAGAGTGAGAGGCCCGGTCCTCGCCGCCCTGCAAACAGGAGGCTAGCTCGATAGTGGAGTTACGGGCCGAGAAAGGCAGCTCATTGCATGAACCCTCAATGATAGCCGATAGACTTCGCAGCTACTACACGGAGCTGTATAGCTCCAGGGGGGTCCCAAACGAAGCTGCAATGAAGGATTACCTAGAGCACATGCAAACGCTGTGGCTTACTAATGCCCACAGAGAGCATCTTATGGGCCCACTCCAACCTAGCGAGATTCGCACACTTAATGCTATGCGAGACGGCAGCGCACCTGGCCAAGACGGACTAACAGTGTCCTTTTATAAAGCATTTAAGGAGCTGCTCATACCACATTTAGTCACACTATTTGAGGTAATGGCGGAAGCAGATGAGATGCCTCCCACAATGAGAGAGGCTTTGATAGTAACCCTGCTGAAACCAGGGAAGCCTCTGAATGAATGTTCATCCTGTAGGCCCTTGACACTTCTGAATGCTGACACCTAGCTTTTTGACAAAATCTTAGCGAATCGGCTGGCTCCGTTAGTCCCACTGCTGGTTGGACCTGAGCAGGCGGGCTTTGTCCCAGGGCGCAGCTTAACATATAACCTCAGAACTGTATTTGGAGCCATTCAATATAAAGCCAGAGGTCACAGCTGCAGCAGTCTTCTTCAATGCGGAGAAGGCATTTGACTCGGTGGAGTGAGCATTTATGAAAGCAGTGCTACGACGCATTGGCGTGGGTGATGTCTTTCTTAGACTAATGACAGTCATATAACTCGCCGGTCTCCAGGATTAGGGTGGGTGATACTGTCACGCCCCCTATTGCAATCTCGAGAGGCACGCTGCAAGGTTGCCTGTTGTCCCCGTTGTTATACGCCATTGTGGCAGAGCCGTTGGCGTGTGCACTGAGAGAATACCATGGGCACAGAGGAATTTGCTTCCCCAATTATCGTCTCATTATATCCGTGTATGCTGATATGCTTTTGTACATCCGGGGCCAATAACAAATCTCACCCCAGTACTCACCAAAGTTATGTGATTTGGTGCTATATCAGGCCTAAAAGTTAACTGGCCCCTGGGAGGGGAAGAACACTGCATCAGCCTGTACGCGGATGATGTTATGGTAATGCTAGATAACCCAGTAAGGAGCCTGCCCCCCGGTCTCATCGAACTGTTCGAATCTGGGCAAGTGTCCGGATTTCGGATGAATCTTCACAAGTCGCATGCCCTTAACCTTACCATACCCCCTCTCAAGCTGGAGACTGATGCAAGAGCACGCGATTTGTTGGGTGCCCAACTCTATCCCTTATTTAGGAGTCCAGCTTTGCCGGACACTAGAGGAGACAAAAGCCCTGAACTATGGAGCCTTGCTTGGCCGAACACGGGCTGAATTGGACCGATGGCGTCACTACCCACTCTCCCTATTGGGCCGTGTCGCGGCCATAAAAATGACCACCCTGCCCAGGATCCTTTTTGTATATCAGGCCCTGCCACTGGCCCCCCCCGTTTGGTGCGATTACATCCCTTCAGACAGCACTGAGTCACTTCGTTTGGGCAGGTAAGCGGCCTAGAATGAGCAGGGAGCAGAGTTGGCACCCCCTGGCGGAAGGGGGCCTGGGGGTGCCTTGTCTTCTTAGGTACTATCAGGCCGCCCAGCTTCGCTATCTGGTGGAATGGTCCAGGGCCGAGTCAGAGAAGCACTGGCTGTTTATGGACAGAGCCCTGGCCGGTACATTGCTGGCGAAGGTCCCGTTCCTGCCACGAGCCCACTGCGCTACCAGCCTGTATATCTCCCCGATAACACACACTCTAATACAGATATGGGATGGTTGCGTACGTAAGGGGAGGCCGACCTCCCTGCCGTCCCCTCTGACTCCAATAGCCAATAACCCTGACTTCACTCCTGGATTGGGAGCATCGTTTCAGACTTGGAGGGAGGCACCCTACAGGGCGATTGGGCACCTCTTCGACCATGAGGGGCTGGTTTCATTCGAAACCCTAAGAGCGGACTATGGCATTCCTGAAACAGAGAGCTTCCGATACCTTCAAATTAGGCAGTGGGTAGCACATTCGTCAATCCGGCATGGAGCTGGGAGGTTGATGACACAGTATGAGAAGTGGCTCCTGGGCAAACACACTGACAAGCGCCTCACTCATTTCAGAGTTATATGTTTTGCTTCAGCCCATGCCGATTGACGACAAATCCCCCTCCCAGAAGCGCTGGGAATGCGAAATAGGCCACCCACTCTCCCCTAAGGAATGGCGCGACATATCACAGAGCCAGACACACCACATACAATATAGCAAGTACCGAAACAGCTGTCAAACTCACCACCTATTGTTATTTAACCCCGGTGCCGCTTCACAGGGGAAACCCGGCCCGCAGTGATCTATGTTGGCGCCAGTGTGGGGCAAAAGGTACGCTCACTCACTTAGGGACTGCCCGGGGGTCACAGCATTCTGGACCGTTGTACTGGACAACATCGATTCTCACTTCTCTACACAACTTCCTAGATTCCCATCATACACACTACTGGGCAGACAGAGCAAGGGTGGGGGGTATGCAGGTGAGTTCCATGGTTATGTTGACAAGAGGGTATTCTCTGAGAATGTCATGTGATTATACATGGTAAGAATAAGCAAATGGATTGCTTAGGGTCGGATGACCATTCCATAAGAGATTAGAAAAGTATAATCATTGTCCAAATGTTTCATTATATGCATTGTAATGCCCGCTATAATTTCAAATGCCAATAAAAACATTTAAAAGAAAAAAATACACACTACTGGGCCTCTGTAATCCCCTCACTTACCCTCTCTCTTCTCGCATAGGGCGACAGTTTAGCATAGCCCTGGGGGCCGCTCATCAGACCATCTTGGCCCTTTGGGGCATCCCTACTGCCCCAACACGTGGCTTGGCTCAGACGCCTATGGGATATATTGGGGATGAAAAAACTCACCCTTACATTGACCTCACGGGGAGAGACATTCAGATCCCTCTGGCGCCCCTTCCTAGCTCTATTAACCACCAAATTCAGGGAACTGACCTGCCCCCGGTATTTGCGGCTACTGAGCCTGGCTGACTTAGATGCTTCCTAGATCACAAAGAACACACCTGAGAATAGTACAATTACCCTGACACTTCAGCTAACGTAGCATGTGGTACTGGGGAAGGGTGGGGGGCGGTACTAGGGTGGGGTGGAGGAGTTCTGTTCCTTTTCTTCTTTCTTGTCTAGTAAGGGGATTAAAAGCTGCATTATTTTTCTACAAAATGGAGTTATCTCCCGATGTACACTGTTAACTTGATATGCCAATGTGACAATAAAACTGATCTAAACCTAAAAGTTAACAGGGCTAAATTCATAATTTTTCCTCTGACCCCTGCCATGTTACCCATTGAACTGGACTTCCCACTGCAATGGTTCACAGAACCTGTTCACTATTTAGGCATTCAAGTACACACAGACTCGGAACTGGTGCTCAATGAGAATTATGGAAAAGCTGTCTCCAGGCTAGAAGATGATGTGGAACGGTGGATTTGTCTCCCATTATCACTGATGGGGCGCATTTCCCTTATGAAAATGATAGTTCTCCCCAGATTTTTATTCCCGTTTCACAACGTTCCGATGCTACTCCCGATGCAAATGTTTAAAGTTCTCCGCTCAATATTAATAAAGCTTGCCTGGGCTGGGAAGCAACCCAGAGTCAAATGGGACATACTTACATTGCCCTACTCCATGGGGGGCCTCAGCGCACCAGATCTAGAGCTATATTACAGAACAGCGCTGTGTTCCCATGCACACTACTGGATTCATGGTCCACAGAACCTCCCGTACTTGCCAACTTAAAGGGTGGCAGCTGATCCTCACACTATCCCTCAGAAGCTGTTCCAAGCTCCCACTAGGAGACCCGGCACACTAGACTCTATTAACTCCACTGTTCATGCTTGCCATGCTTTATTAAACAGTCAGGCGCGCTCATGTGCTCTCCATTGATCCCTTTAGATTGGTGTCACTGGCTCTCAGTTTGTAGGGATAGGGAGATTATACAAGCTTTAATGAAACTAATCACCACAAAGATGGGAGGTCTATTTCAGGACGGAGTGGTCCGCAGAGGGGTGGACTAGGAGACCGAAGGACATGACTTTTCGCCACTCACACAATACTACTACTATAGGGTCAGACATGCGCTGCACGAGCTACTTGGGGATGATATGCAGGAATGACTATCCCCCTCTTTCCTACTACGCTCCACTTCCCCTTCTAAGATAGTGACCACCATTTATAACTTGACGCAGGAAACTAGGAGGACGCACTCAAAGTATAGGCTAGATTGGCAGGGCGACCTAGGCATAATTATAGATGACAGCACTTGGCAGTATTGTTGTGAAATTACTTAACACGTTTCCCTAAACGGAAGGCACCACCTCATTCATTTTAAATTCCTCAACAGGGTCTATTACACGCCAGAGAGAGTGTCGGTATGGACTGCGAGACTCTGCAGCTTGCATTCGCTGCAGAGAAAGCGAGGCTGGGTTCATGCATATTGCCTGGTACTGCCCCAAGGTTGCGGAGTGTTGGAACAAGGTTTTCCTCATACTAAACTCGATCACAGGGCTCTCATTGACTCCAGACGCACTACTCGCCTTGCTGGGATGTAACAAAGGTCTAAGCAAGGAGGTCAGGCGATGGGTTTGCTAATAGCCAAGCCAAGAATAGCTATGCGCTGGGCTAAGGGGCGAGTTCAGATCATAGAGAATTGGTCCAAAGACATGTTATATTGTAACACACAGTCAGAAATCTACAATGAGCTATTACCTCCCCAGAATCGACCCAAAGGCAATATCTTGTGGGAAAGGAAACTGGGGAACCGGAAGGAAACGATAACTAGATGTGCTGAATCTCAATCTGTATTGCAATCCGATAGCTTTGACAAATATTGGGGGGGGGGGGGCTTGCTGTGTCCTTGGTAATTCAATAACAAATATCCCCCCCAAAAAACGCATGCTCCTGTGGTCTACCATTACATGCCTAAAATGTATTATTTCTCTAGTTGTGATATTAATTCCGCTTCAAGTACCCGCTGTAGTCTGTACTGCATCCAGCCAATGTAATTGTGTATCGTAAAGTGTAATACTGTAAAAGGTTTATATAAAACAATTTTAAAAAAAATTCTTCATAGTCTGTTTAGAAACAAACTTGCTTAATATGGAGAATAATCTACTCACAGGTTTAGGTTTGCAGGTCTAGTAACTTGAATAATATACTAGACCCAACTGTAATGTACTTGATCCATAAACTGGTCTCATTATGTCATCCTAGGCAAATATTTTATATTGCAGAGCCACCTTTTTCTTCATTATCACATGAGCACCTTCCAATATGTGAATTCAGCATTCCTGCTGTACAAAAACACCCATTTGGTTTGATTGAATAATAAACGATCGCTCCATGCATAATAAGAATCTCACCCAGAGATAGGGTACACATGACCCCCGACTTGCCTCTTAGTTCACTAACAGCATTGCCATCAGGGAAGGAATGTTTCTAAGTTCATCTTTAAAAACTCACTTTTAATATATTACTATAGCACAAGGTGGCAATGCACTATCATTTACAGACCGCACATTTTCCATTGAAATCGCCTAAAATTTTCCCACTAACATGCAGCTTTACTTATAAAACTATCTAGTGTATAAACAAAAATCTGTCGAAATTGGGTTTCAGCAAACATTTATCATTTGCACATCACCAAGTAATGCATTCTGATTCGTTTTCATCCTAATAAAATATTTTTTTCATCACACAGAGTTACAAAACAAGGGCTTTCATAACTACTACAATTTATTTTGAAATGTTTGTGCAGTTCACTTTTGAGCTATTTAAATGTGTTAAAATAAAACATGACATCCTACAGCCTTTCATTTCACATTTTTTATTCATGTTTGTCAGACAATTCACTTTACAAAATCTTGGAACTTTGCAGTCAGAGAAAGAAGAGTAATTGTAGATGTAAACTGATTTTTGACCTCTGCTTCTGAACACAGAATAAATGTGACAAGATAAAAACTAGTTTTAAAGGCATCCTTAATGCTCCTTCACTTTGTGAGTGAACATAACAGCTGTTTCTCAGCTTCCCAGAAGAGGCGAGTAGGCCTAAATATAGCTCGCCTTGATAAAATCGTACTCGCTATAGCAAGTGGACAAGTAGATTTGTCAAGCCTGACTCAATTGCAGTCATCTTACAGAAGATGAAAACACTTTAGCATTAATATTGATATCCTAATTTTTTTTTTTAATGTTCTGCAATTCTAGCAGAAAACCACTGTCTTTCAAAATGGACTTATCAACTGCACAACTCCTTCCAGCTGGAAATAAAGCATTTGTTAATGATGTGCAAAACAACTAACCAATGCAGGATTCAAGTCTTTGGAATGCAACTGATGAACTGCTGGTAATCCAGTTGAACCAGAAGGAGTACCTTGCTTAATGGGCAAGAACACAATAAGCTTCAGATACACCAATTCCTCCAAGATGCAACTGTCTTCCTTAAATACTCTCATCAGACTTCTATAGAAACATGTATAGTTCATCCTCATTTCCCTGAATTTAGAGAGGAGCGTAAAGATGTTTCCTTTGCCAAAAAAGCAGGGATGATTTTGTCAACTAATATTATGTTTCCTGCTACTGCATCCTAAATTCTGATACTTGAACTTGGGTCCAATTTCCTCAATCTACCCACAGGTCATGTGGTTTCTCCATCCCCTCAATATGAGTGCTACACTCTTAAAATATCTTGTTCACAAGGTTTATTAAGATGAGACTTCATTCAGAAGAACATTCTCAAATTCAAACAAAATTTAATTTGGTTTTATATAGATGCTCCGATACCCACAAACGTGAGCAGGCTCCTTTTCTTAGACGAGCAACAGTTAATTGACATACCATGAAAAAACATCTTAAAATGTCACTCAGTCAGCATCCACAAGCCCTTAGTTGGCCTTAAAGAATGATGATAGCAGCAACATTGATCTATTTTTGATTTCTTTTGTGCTTGGAGGAGCACCGGATCTACTAGTATAGGCGTACAATTGCTCTAGGAGAATCTTCCAAAATGTGAAATTCAATTATTTAGGGAGAAAGAGAGAGAGAAAGAGAGAAAGAGAGAAAGAGAGAGAGAGAGAAAGAGAGAGAAAGAGAGAGAGAGAGAGAGAAAGAGAGAGAAAGAGAGAGAGAGAGAGAGAGAGAGAGAGAGAGAGAGAGAGAGAGAGAGAGAGAGAGAGAGAGAGAGAGAGAGAGAAAGAGAGAAAGAGAGAGAGAGAGAAAGAGAGAAAGAGAGAGAGAGAGAAAGAGAGAAAGAGAGAGAGAGAGAGAGAGAGAGAGAGAGAGAGAGAGAGAGAGAGAGAGAGAGAGAGAGAGAGAGAGAGAGAGAGAGAGAGAGAGAGAGAGAGAGAGAGAGAGAGAGAGAGAGAGAGAGAGAGAGAGAGAGAGAGAGAGAGAGAGAGAGAGAGAGAGAGAGAGAGAGAGAGAGAGAGAGAGAGAGAGAGAGATATACCCTGGCAAACAAAAAAGGGAATCATATTGCTGCAACTTTTTCTGTATGACAAACAGCATTCTGCCTTAAGCGTTTGCTTTTACTTATAGGGTTTTCCAATTAAGATTTGTCCATAAAGGGGGGACGCTAGTGAGCCCACGGCAAGATGGCCGCACCTTAGTGCAGCTCAGCTGGCCGTGAGCATATAATCCGTTAACATCCTGCCCACAGCTGACGAAAATACACTAAAATCGCAACATAATGCAGATGAAATAAGCTGCAACGAAAAGCGGAGGAAACCGTACGATAGCAATCGCCGATATATGCTCTAACAGACAGTGCGACGCAACAGGTACGGCGAGGGAAAATGGCGGCTCCGCCCGACCAGCGGAGAGGCTACTAATGGAGAACCGCTTTCAGCACTGCCTACCGGAGCACCAACATAGTGACCATAAGACAGAGCCGAACACTGCTGTGCCTGGCTGGTCCCAATCTGTGGTCCGTCACACACAGTCGCAACTGGGTGAAGCAGCCAACATAGTGGCGCCGCGGGAAGTCCGGAGATCGGCCCGGGACAGACGAGCGTAGGCTGGGCCTGCGGAGAAAAGCAGAAATACGCAGATGCAGGTCAGGATTGCCAAGAAGTAAACACCACTGTGGGAGCGCCCTGGCATCCCCGTAGAGCTCCCAGGAAACATCGGACACCGCAACTCGAGGTGAGCAGGAAATCGCGGTCCTGGGGCTGGCTCTTCATCAGACGCGGACCACTGCACACACAACGCGGAGAGCACAATATACCCGCCATAACACTGCGCTGCTCAAGAGGGAAGAAGAACTGCTGTAACGCTCTGTAAGTCTATTTAGGAGTACCCCCAATACGTGATGCAAGAGAACAAATAAGCCCAACCGCACAATAGAAGGGGGCAGATAATTTGCAATAGAAACTGAACTGGGGAGGGGAGCTCCCGAAGTACTCTGTAAGGCAGTGTGACTGTAGCCTTGTGCACGTGCTGCAATAGACTAAAGACTGGATGCACAATAAAGAGTGGCAAACTAAAAATAATCGCAAACACTGAAACTGCAACACGTCGGAGCTACGCAGCATAAAATCAGGGGGCAGCAGTCGCAGAGGGTGAAACGCACCCAGGCCCCAAATCAACTGAAAATACATCTCTGCTATTAACGAAAACTTCCGTGGCCGAAAGAACTATTATTAATAATCGTGCCCACACAATTACTAGACGACGGGGGAAAAAGCACGGCAAACCATACACTAAACTCCCGCGATCAGCCAAAAGAACCTATCTCCCACTCCTCGCCGATCAGATGGGGAAAACGGACAAAGCCCAACCCAGACTAAACTTTGAACCCAGAAAAACCACAAGGGCAGCAGGGGAAACCACCCCAGATATGGACGAGCAGAGCCAAGCATCAGACTGGCAGCCACATTAGCGGCCATGCAGCACAGCCTGCAATCCATTGATGGTAAAATCGATTACCTGAACCTTAGAATGGATCACCTAACCGCCAAGCTGGAACAACAATTGGGTAGACTAACTGAAGCGGAACACAGGATATCTGCCACTGAAGACACCACAAAGGAGCTCTGTACGAAAAGCCTAAACATGGAAAAAGTAATAGCAGTCATCCAAGCTAAAAATGAAGAATTGGAAGCGCGATCGCGCCGAAATAACGCACGCATCGTAGGCGTACCAGAATCGACAAATACCGGACAAATGGAGACCTATGTGGAGCAATTATTGAAGGATATCTTCGGAGGAGAAGCCCTGTCACCTATGCTAATAGTGGAAAGAGCACACCGCTTCCTGGCACCCAGACCCCCGCCGGAAGCGCCACCGCAGCCAATCGTCGCACGGCTGTTAAATTATAGAGACAGGGATGTGGTGTTGCAAATGGCCAGGGAAAAAAGAGATCCACCACCAAGGCAACACGCTGCTCTTCTTTCCAGATTTTACAATGGCCGTACAAACAGCCAGGAAAGAATACCTTCAAGTAAAGAAAAAGATGCAGCAAACAGAAATAACATACGCCATGTTATACCCAGCCAGATTAAAAATAATGCATAAAGGGAAGGAAAGAATTTTTCAGCTATGGATTGTTGATACACTGATAGCTGGCAACAAGCACAGAAGGCAGCAAGCTGAAGATTGACTATGTCAACCTAGATAAAGCCCAGAAAATGATATGACGCACAGGGAAGGAGTACGCCTAACCAACAGCTGATAAATAAGCAATTAACTACAGGAACTGCGAACAATGCGAGCGTAGATCTATCACATACACTGCTATGTCGGCTGTTTACCTGTAATGGAGCTCACGACCCACCCCTTGCCACGAAGGGGTGCAAGTTGGGACTCTAGCGTGCCCCCCGCAATGGGTATGCCCCAAACAGTTAGTCACCAGTTGACGTGGAACCTTACCGCTGCAATTCTATTCAACATGCAGATAAGTTACATCTTCTTTTATGGGGTATTCTCCAGCATGTTTGGGATGCGGGAGTGGGTGGGGTAGTTTGTATTTTTAGCCATTGTCATCCATGCTCACAGATCACATGCAAGCGCCGCACACACACTAATCTGAAATGGCGCACACCCATACAACACATATGGATAAATGCATAATCAAGACCGAGCATCACCAGTGCACCTACTCACCTGGAATGCTAGAGGGTTAAACAACCCTAGGAAAATTCGACAAGTGTTGGCATATCTGGACAGACACTGGTAAGATAGCCATGCTTCAGGAAACCCACCTAACAAAATCCAATGAAGCTGGTATAGGTAGAAGATGGGCAGAGGCAACAATAGCATCCTCCTACTCCTCATATGCAAGGGGGTCCTGATTCTAACAAGCATTGGCATAGCCAATAGGTCTCGCCTTTGGGACCTTATAAGTGTTTTGCCAGAGCTATTGGCTTTGCCAATGGGTTTAAGCTATGTTGTAGAGTAGTGCGGCTGCTGTACAGCATGTTGAAAAGTTATAATAAAGTGCTGCAGGTAAGGGCACGACGTGGTTACTAATAAAAGCAGACACAAAATAACCTATATTATAACATATATTAAGCAGGGGTAGTGTGGGCTGATTGTAAGGGGAAATACTGGAATCTGTATGGAGGCAAAGGGGGAGGAGGGGGTGAGGGGGAAATACTGGAGTCTTGTATGGAGGCAAAGGGGGAGAAGCAGGAAAGAGAGCAAGAAGCAAAATAAAGAGGTTCTTTTTTTACTAAGCGTCGCGCTGCACAAGATTGTGTTGCACCTGTGGCTATCAAAGTGGTGCATGAATCAACGTACGTGCTTTGTGTCGTTTTGTACAAGAGCTCGTACAAAAAATTATTAATATATAACCCCGTATTTGTTCATAAACTGAAAAGAACTGTCCCATTAAAAGTGTGAAATATATGCAAAGTGCTGGTACTGCCCCGTTAAAAGTGTAGAATATAATCGGAGGTGTGCTGGCGCTGTCCCACTAAAAGTGTGGACTATATGCATTGTGCTGGAACTGTCCCATTAAAAGTGTGAAATATATGCAAAGTGCTGGTACTGCCCCGTTAAAAGTGTAGAATATAATCAGAGACATGCTGGCGCTGTCCCAGTAGAAGCATAGAATACACGATGAGAAACGCTGGCTCCGAACACTTTAGCAGACCCCCCGGAGAGGTTCATTGAAAGAACAGCAGCTCTGCTCTCTCTGCACAGAACATGTGACCTTCCCTCCCGCTCTCCGTAGGAACCATCTCGAACCGGCACCTACCAGGGGTCACTGGTGGAAGGTCACAGAGAACGAGTTCGGAGCACAGCAGTTTGACCCTGTGTGAAGACATATTGGCCTTTGGTGATGGGAGGCACACAGGGAGTGGCTGCCGTCCTCTGGGTAGAGAAAGCAGGGTGACCTCGGCGAAGTGGGGCTGTGTGTCCGTTTCCTGTTCCGAGGGAGGAGGTGGGAAGCCTGCTTAGAATGTGAGAAGGGCTGGTGCTGCTTCAAGTACGGCAGCTGTGATCAGACGTGTGTGTATCAGCGCGTGACATGACAGCAGCCTTCCTCTGAAGTACGGAGCCGTTGAACAGCAGGAAGGTAAAGGGTGACGTTAGGTTCCGTGCCCATCCGATCCTTGCCCTCGATGCTGATCCTACCAACACGTTTCCACGGCCTCTGTGACAGGCTCTTAAATAACTATACCAACACTCCGCTGCTCAGCCCGCACACATTTTCACTGCAAGAAAAGCTACACGTGTTTTGCCTTTTAAATGTTTGCTTTCTTGTTGTGCGAATGGAAGTTTCAAAGTAGGTGCAAATGCCCTGTGCCTCGGTCCGGACCATGCAGCTCTACCAGGAGTCCGGGGGTGTGGGGGAAATCGAAAGCAGACCGTCCGTTACTTACTGTCTTTCTAAGTTGTCGATCAAGTGTTTACCTGTGGGCTTGATAAAGTGGTAGGGCTTGATCAGGGTAGCGCACACTGTACAAACACCAAACACACTGCAGCAAGGTGGGAACAAAAGCATTTGAGACAATCTTGGCCGCGAAAGTGAAAGCAACCGTAACATGATCCAAAACAGATGGCACCCTGCGCGCCGCTGCTCGCTCCCAAAGCTGCAGGCCGTGGGAGGAAACATTTACTGGGAAAGGTGGGACATGCACCCGCCTTTGGCCAATTGCGTGCTTTCAATTATTGAAAGCCACACGCAAAGGCCAATGGGATGTGTGGGAGGAGGCAGACCCACACGGAGAAGTCTCTTGGAAATCTGAAGTGATTCCAAGAGCCCTCTCCTAGAGCAGCGCATGCGCGCTGCGGCTAGGAGAGACCTAATAAAAAAAGGGGTGCAGTTTAAGATGTAACACACAATCACAGACGATCAAGGGAGATACATAATCGTTACTGGAATATTAAGAGGCTCCAAAATAGGGTTAGTTAACACATATGGGCCCAATGTGGATGATCCAGGATTATCCACATTGGGCCCATATGTGTTAACTAACCCTAACATATGGAATAAGATACGAGAGCTACAGCGGATGGAAATACTATGGGGTGGGGATCTAAATGGGTCACTTAACGATGACAATGACAGGTCGCACACAACGATAGAACATCATAAACAAGCAGCCAAGGCAATACTAAATGGCATGGTAGAATTCCATATGGTTGATATATGGCGACTGGATTATTGGCTAGCGTCGGATGTGGCCAACAATTGGGTGCGAAGTGTCCACCACCTCCCAAAAACACTGTCAGACCACAAGCCTGTACTACTATCCCTAGATGTTCTAACGTATACACCGCTGCCATATGTATGGAGGTTTAACGCTAAAGCCCTACTAGACCCAATATACAGTAACACAATTAGAGAAGCAGTGGAAGAATACTTCCAATTAAACAAAGATTCAGTAGAGGATGCGAGTATACTATAGGAAGCGTTCAAAGCAGCCATAAGAGGGGTCTGCATTAGTACAAATGCGGGAATGTTGAGACATACGTAAAAAGTTGAAGAACTCTGAAAACACTCTTAAGAAGTTAGAAGAAGAATATGATTGCAGACACCAGGCAAGCACCCTAGGAAACATTAGGGAACAACTCACTATATATAACGAAATTGCAGATAGTGAAATTAAATACCTGGCGTATCGACAAAAAGCTAGAGCATTTGGCGAGGGGGGCAGGCCTGGCCGCATGTTGGTGCAAAAAATATGGGTTGAAAATAAAAAACACAGGCAATCAAAAATAACAGATACTAACGACGTAGCACACTACGACACTAAAGGAATACTAGGGGCATTTGCAGACACATATGGCAAACTCTACGCATCTTGTGACAGCGGGAATACAAGAAATTACAGAATATCTCGATGACAGCCTTAGCATGGCTGTCGGAGGGTCAAAGGGAATATTTATCACAACCAATCACAATACAAGATGTACAAGAGGCCATCAAAACACTGCCTAATGGTAAAGCTCCTGGACCCGATGTGCTCACAGGAGAATTCTATAAGGAATATGCAGAAATATTAAGTCCATTTTCAGTGCAAATGCATAGGATGCATACAACAAACAGATCTTACCACCAACACTACGAGAAGCAATGTTAATTGCGCTACTAAAACCTGACAAAAACCCAGAGAGATGCGAGTCCTATCGGCCGCTGTCACTCATTAACACGGACACAAAAATACTGGCTAAAATCATAGCTACAAGGCTGCAACCACTTATGCAAAATATTATACTGCCGGACCAATCCCGATTTATACCAGCAAGGTCCACCGCACACAATATACGCACTATATTTGCTCTGCTACACCAACTAAACCCTAAGCTAGAAGCAGCGGCAGTACTACTGGATGCTGCCAAAGCTTTTGATTCGGTAGAATGGACATATTTATTTATGATATTGCAGAGAATAGTTATGCCAGGTTTACTGGTACAATGGATAAAGCTCCTGTATACCAAACCAGTAGCACGTATTGAGGTAGACATATATCCGACGCAATACAAATACAAAGAGGAACAAGACAGGGGGTGTCCTCTATCCCCCTTACTTTTTGCCATTGCACTCGAACCCCTCGCATGCAAAATACGTCAACAACATGCGGCCACAACACTAAAATTCCGTCTACGCCCTATAGGTATTTTTTCCCTGTATGTGGATGATATGGTGTTATATGTACGCAACCCTAGAAATTATTTATCACCGCTGCTAAGAGAATATATTAAATTCGGGAGGCAATCCGGATTACAAATTAACTGGAGCAAATCCACAGTGCTCCCGTTGACTGAGGTCACACAACCATACTCTATGGAATTCCCTCTAACCTGGCAGGATGGCCCAGTTAAATATTTAGGAATATGGATGCACAGAGACCGAGCTATCGTAATAAGAGCAAACTATGGGGTGGCAATAGATAAACTAGAAACAAAAAGTTAATAGGTGGACTCAGTTACCGCTATCCCTGGCAGATAGAATATCCATCATAAAAATGATGGTATTACCCAAATTTTTATATCTATTCACTAATATTCCAATCACACCACCGACCCAGTCTTAAATAGACTAAAAGTATGCATGACCAAGCTAATCTGGGCTGGAAAGCAAGCGCGTATAGACCTGAAAACCTTAACACTGCCGTACACGCAAGGAGGATTTGCAACACCGGATTTGTTGCTTTACTATTTATGTGCTCAAGCGCAATATGCGCACTACTGGTACCACCCACCACGATATATGCCGCACTTGGCGGTAGAAGATTGAGTTGCAAACCCTATCCCACTCAACTGTATACTGACACATCAACGGGAACAGGAGACCAAAAATGAAATAAACACGATACAAACGACAGTCACAGCATGACAACGCATGGGAAAACTGGCATGCAAATTACCATTATATGCGCCGGCTATGCCACTAAAACAACACTCATCTCTCTCCGTGACGCAGGATAGGGGCAGTATGGAAATGCTACAGCAGGTGGGACTAGCGACAATGGGAGATCTATACAAAGATGGTACATTCCTCGAGACTATTGATTTAGCCTATGTAAGCAACTAATCGCTACTGTTTAAATTCACATATCATAGACTATGGGCAGCCGTCAAAAAGCTATACCCAACTTTCCTAAACGAACCACCCACACTGGTACCATTACAAATGATAATAACTGACTCAACTATCACGCACACTGGTACAAAACTGTACGAGGCAATGCAAACTGATATAGCAAGGGGCACTAGTAAGTCGCAAGAGAGATGGAATGCGCTAATGGACACTCCTCTAAGCACAGATGAATGGCAATTCTTCTGCGCACTAACGGAAATTCTAACCCCAAACGGGAATCTTCGCATTATACACTACAAATATCTACACCAGACATACCACACACCCGTAAAATTGAAGAAATATGGGCTACGGGAGGAGGCAATATGCCGAAGGTGTGGGGTGGCTGACGCTGATTTTTTGCACTTAGCATGGAACTGTGGTAAGGTTAAATTATACTGGGAACAAGTCATGAAAACGTTATGCTGCATGCTAAAATGTAACATAGAATGTTCAATACGAATCTGTCTGTTGGGCCTATTAAAACGATTGCAACCGGTCAAACGCAAATTTAGTGCGGTAGCGCTACTGTTAGCAAAAAGAAGAGTGTCAATGCACTGGGACAGTAAATCATTTCCCACTGTCAAACGCTGGATAATGGACATGGTATATTGCAGAGACACGCTTAAAACATATGAAGAAGAATTACCTGCGGCCTCAAAGCCTAAAGACTTTTGGGAACCACTCACAAACTATTTAAGAGCTCACCCAAATATATTGAACACGACTGATACACAAGCATAAAATGTTCCAGGAAAAGACAGTGGGATAAAGTATTAAGATGCAGAAGTAAAGTGATGTTAAAGGTGTATTGTGTGCTGTACCGGGGATACATGACATGGCTTGTTGTGTGTTCTAAAGAAATCAATAAAACTTTATTTTAAAAAATTTAAAATAAAAAAAGGATTTGTCCATAAAAACATATCAGACTATATTAAAATCTACTTGTGTCATATGGAGGTTAAGTATTTTTCCTGCAATTTTGTGGACTGGTTCCGACTGATTGGTAATCAATACGCACACCAGTCTATTAAGCATTACACTCTATCCTCACTTTAAGAATCTGCAGCCTCCATAAACACTGCCCATCAACACGCATAACTTCATGTGCTAAACATATTTTTAATAAAAGAAAGCCCTGTACTCTAGAATTGCATCAGTTATTAATTAGCAGGTGCACCCATCGTTCCCAAAGATATTCAGACTCTGAATCTAGCAGATTAACCTAATTAAAGACATCTACCCTAGACTCTACTTTGAATATATTCATTTAAATAAGAATTCTTTTTAGTTATTCATGTACAGAAACTCTTTATGGGTCATAACATGAAATGTAAATCTGAAACAACTATTATTTTGGTTAAACCAGGCAACAGAACACATTAGAAGAGTATGACACAGACAGAGACCCATCTGCAAACCCTAAGTCAGGTAGATCAACAATAAGAGGCTTCATTGAATTACAGACATGTGGAGGGTAAGCTGAAATTACTTTGGAAATATATATAGTAAAACATAAATATCAAATATTTGAATTCTCATACTATACAATGTGAATGCACATTGCAGAACTAATGAGCACCTAGCATTGACTCCTTAACATCTCCTTTTGACTGACCAATGTGTCTGAACTGTCCCTGCTGCTCGATTATGAATTACTCAGTTATTGCAGATGAATATTTTGCTTTTGTATATTTCTGGACTATCTCCATTACACTGCAACCAAGGCAGAACATTTTTACACTTCACCAGGTCTTGAGCTCTCGAACTGCCTCTCAAACTTTAGTGCAAAGCTAGAGGAGGTCATGGATGCTACATATTTTACATCAGAAAGGCATCGATTTACCTTAAACTCAAATGAAAGCTGTCTATGCGCACACTGGTGAGCAAAAAGTCTTCAAACTAAATATTCAAAGAATTTTGCATGCGCGGTTTGTGGGATCTTATGGAGTTCTTTGCAATCACCAATAATGTTGAACCATTATTTAGTCCACCTCAAGCCCCTACCTCAGAAAAAAAGTTTAATCTTTTACACACAGGCAATACCAACTATATACATGTATTCGTCAAATGTTCATCTAACCCAATACTCCAGCACAGCAGGGGCATGCTTACTTGGTCATCCAGGCAGATGAGTCAACAGAGAAGAACAATGCTGCAGACCACTGGGACTAGTGCAAATGCTTAGGTATGGAAACATGCACACATGCAGGGTAGCAAAGTCAGCCTGCTCCTGGCAACAAGAAAGCTGCAGAAGAATGCTGAAAACAACAGTACGATAACAACAAAGAATCCAAGCATCAGCACCCATTCTGGGGCTATAGTCCTCCAGGAGGTGAGAACATCCTTTTACCGTTACGGTTAGACGAGCCTTATTGAATCTTAACGCTCCCTCCCCGCAGGACGCTAATTAGCGTTCGCTCTGCTTTTACTTGCGGGGGCCGATCCATTACCCTAATTGGATAAGACAGTGTTATTTTTCAATTATACGCAGACAATGAAACTATTCCTCAGTGCAGTGGTCGCACTTCAATCAAGCTGTTGTGTGTTTGTGGTGGTGTCAATTTTATTCCAGTTACTTGGGTTACAAGTTACTCTGAGGCATGCTGCTAACAGTTGCATCGCATGCCGTGATCAGAAACGATTATTTGTGATTGACAAATACCCATTTTCGTGTTTGTCTGTGTGTTTTAGGATGGTTTTTATCGAACTTAAGGTACAAGATTTACCACATTATTGGTTGAGTGACTGGTTATCTCATATTGAGCATTCACACCCAGAAAAAACAGACACTGTAGATAAGAGTAGTTTTTAGGTCCTGAAGAATCGCCACATGATCACTTCGGACTGAACAAGGCGAGAAACATGTTAACCAAGTAAACTATTAATCCACCAAGCTGTCTAGGACAATTCTATCCTGTGGTAGCGAATGTTATTTTAACTAGGCTTGTGAACTCATTCATTAAATCTATTGTATTTGAGCATCACGTCACCTATTTTAATACACTTTCCCCACACTTATCTTACCAATCTACACCACATTTGTAGCCCACATACTCCCACTTCATGAAACGGCTAATCTCAAAAGATCTCCGTCAAAGTGCCCCCCTCGTTTGTGCCCATCGGGCATGACAGCGCCAGCCCAACGAGGAGCTAGCCCAATGATCAAGCATGACACCCATTCGGATGTGTGAGGGCCCTTGCTCCTATTGGAGCATATTCCTTACTTTAGAACCATCCTACTCAGTCCTTCTTTACTAGGAACTGCATACCTTTATTGGCAGTCTAGATGTATTTTGTAGGCATCATTACTATTATGTCAAAGTTTCAATTTGGTAATTACAAGTGAAGCTGGCTATATGTTGAAGAACACAAAGTTATTTTCAATTGAGGACTCAAACACATGACTGGTAGGTTCCACTTGTTTCTCACAGGAGTACAGAAAATGATCCTCACTAAAGGATTCAAAAACCCACTTATTGAAAAACCCACCTGATATGCCCATCACCCTGCCCTGGCACTAATGTTATACGATCCAATACAGGCCTGTCACTGAATCATTCAACATGCCCTAAATTGGATAATCCAACACACATGCATATCATTAGGTAACCCCCTGTGGTCTTAACAGGATGGTTCAGCATAAACACGTCATTAAAGGATGAACAAGACTGTCACACTCGAGAACATCTCTTACAAAGATGGTCATTTTCCGCAACCCTGCCGCTGGAGGAAAGACCACAACATGTCAAATTGTCTGGCTCCACCATGCTGTGAACCTACACGTTCACAGGTCCGCTCCTGTTGCCGGTGCCCTTGCCCGTTCACAAGGAGGTTCAAAGCTTGCATATGTACCCTCCGAGGCGAGATACCTTCTACCATTCTCCTTTAAAAGCTATGCTTTACCTAGCACCACTTTCCCGAAAGTGACTTTTCCTCACTTTTCCTGAATGATCCAGTACACTTAATTGCAGTTATTCACAAATGCAGTACAATTGCATAAATGAGTTTTTCATTCATTAATATTCTTTAGCTACACAATTAAACATGACATTGATTCAGCAGGTGTGTTTCAATCCCTTTATTCGTGACTTCTTCACAATAGATAAAATCGTAGCTTTTGTAACTTTCCCGAAAGCTATCTCCTTTACTTCCCACAGTCCCTCACCTTCCCTTCGGAAGAAGGACATGGCTGCCATGGATCGGACTCCCTACTTCTACCATGGGCAACTCTTCCTCCTCCTGCGCTCAGGAGAGTACTGCCAACACCGCCATACTGTCAATAGCCGGGCCTTTCCGGGCAGCGCAGTGCATGCCAGGAGAAGAATGGGATATTGCGCAGCCATAGGAGGTTGAAAGTGCCCTAGACAGGACAATAGGGCTGAATGACAGCGACAGGGGACATAGAACAAGCAGTGTTGTGGGTGAGGTGTGGCGGTGGGGTGAGACGGCACAGGGGGGGGATGCAGAAAGATGCATGCATTTTGTTTTTTATCAATATAGCAGTGCCAGCAAAGATGTGGTAGCGGATGCAAGGAACAACGTAATTAGATTCTATCGAAGAATATATTTGTGTGTTTGTCTTTTCAAATATATTCTTTTGATGGAATGTAACCACGTCGTTCCTTGCACCCGCTACCACGTTTTTGCTGGCACTGCTATGTCAACAAAGGGAGACAAAGTGTTCGAGTCTCAGCATCGGCTCAACATCCTGTGATTCTGGGCAAATCACTTCATTTCCCCACGTGGCCCTGGAGAGGGCCTGGATAGCCGCGCTATATAAATCTACTTCTATAATTTAAATTAAACACAAAAAAAACAAGCAGCAATCTCGGAGGGGTGGTGGGGCAGGAAGCAGTGTTGTGGGGGGGGGCAGCACAGGGAGATTAAGTGATGGCACAGCAAATGAAGCAGACCGAAGTTTCATGCACGAGGTAAACAAAACAGAACACTTAACGAGCAGAGGCAGGCCAACAAAAAAAAAAGAGTGCTCTCAAAGTGTCCTAAACAACCTGAAGAGTAAGAGCACATGTAACAGGGACAGTTATCATGGGAGGATACATGAGTCCAAAAAGAGGGATTACTAAGTGTATTCACCAAACAAATCTGGCATTTCCAAAAGGACAGTAAGAGGAACCCAATGAAAAGATGGGCAGTGCTTCAAGCCCATATTGTAGATAAAGCATGTCTCAAAGAGACAGCACACGCACTGCCTAAGTGAGACCTTAAAAACACCAGCAGTGAGAAAAACGTATAACAGCAAACTAGCAGCCTTTAAATGAAGTGTGCTGGTGTATTTTAAAATATAGGTGAAAGCAGTTGTCACTTTGAGTCACTTCCGCACAGATATGCAGAAAATCCCAAAATAGCTCACAATAGGAATACCCAACATGTGCACCTACCTTACACGTCCACACACTTCATATGCACTCTTGAAAACAAAAATCAACAGTTCTCCCTCTTACAAGCTGAGAATGTAGCCAGGAAACCCACTCTCAACCTATATGTGCCTTTCTACCAGTCTAAGACAATTAAAATTGAGACTAAAAATTGGTATCCTTGCTATTCTTTACTCCCGATTATGATAGGACCTCGAGATGCTGTTCCTCATAAAACACTGTTACATATGCTCATGTTTTCTTAATGTACTCACACAGATCATACAGATAGATGACTCGGCATTTGAAACCTGACAGGAAACACGGCAGATCACAAAAGGAGGCATTTAACCTTTTATCGTGCTGGAATAAGGACGCTATGGGGATACTTAGCACCCAGTAGAATTGGAATAAAGGAAAACATGCCTGTTCCTTTGAGGAATTTACCCAACCCTACGGAAGTCCTGTTGGATGAAACGCGTTGGCTGGGCTGATGTACGCATGTTATCTAAACTGCAATAAAGTGAAATTGGAAACAGATGAACAAAGACTCCCTGTTCAATATATTTGGATTTGATGAACTTATGAGACTTATTATATTTTATAACTGGATATAATATAACTATATGCTCCTTTTCATCTTGTGTGTACAAATTTTTTTTTTTTTTTTTAACGGAGTTTTATATAGCGCGAACTTGACCCGGTATCGGGTATCAGATCGCTTTACATAGCACCAGTTGAGTTACATGAGGACACATTCATTTTTGTTAGGCACGGGGAGATTAAGTGATTTGCCCAGAATCACAGGATGTTCAGCGTCATTGCCGAGATTCGAGGACGACCGCCCTAGCCATTAGGCCAACTCCTCTCCCCGAATCCTAATCCCTAATCAGATAATACTGCAGATATTATTTCTCTTTCAATCATCTCAGTACTACATACGTTACTGAAATATGCATAATTTCTATGTTTATCATACATACTGTTAGTAAAGCATTCTTCCACCCAGCAAAGGGTCTAGATAGCATTTCCAACTGAAAAAAAATCCCTGACCCCAACTTCAGGAGTTCCAAATATAAATCAATATCTGTCCTGTATTTGTTTTTATGTGCACATAAGGTACATATAGTTCACAGTTATTTCATACTATGCAAATGACCAAATGTTAATAAAGCCTTGGTTATCCTTTAAATACAGTGTTTATTATATTAAACAGTCACTGCTTTGCATTCAGACTACAAGAACCCTACATGTACATTTGGTTAAGATACAAATACGCTGTACATGCACGTTCACATTCATATATAAAGGCAGTAACTCCGCTTTGATTGTGCCATTAGCCCGTTCCCTTTAAAGTGGGGTTTATGTTGATGTTGTGACATCACTTCCTGTGAAGTCATTCACTGTGTTATTAAAAATTGCCTATGGCAATTAGTCTGCCCACTATTTTAATTAGGACTTCTGCCCGGCTTGGCAGCACAATATGAAGGTTGATTCAAGATGTAGGCTTTCTTAATGAGGCAGGCTACAGTCATTCGGACGCATGTAATCAATGAAGGGATTTAATAATGGCTGTAAAGTGCTCACACTTTATAGTACCCAATATAAGCTTTGCAGACCGGCTCCAAAAGATAACGCAAGATAATGACCATAAGTCTTAATTGTAGGAGAGTAGAAAAATTATTTCACATGCCAAATGGGAGCAACAGAGGGTGACTTTGTAACTTGATTTTGCTGCTTTATTAGTAAAGAGGTTATTAACATCACCCAATTTATGGACATCTGAAGGCTGATTTAGCCTTGAGGATTCCAACATATAACCCAAGAGCTTCACACCAGATATTTGCTGCAAATCTCTTCGCCATCTTACTCCTACATATAAAACTAAACCCTCTACTGCTTCCCTTCACAGCCCCTCTCCTTCCATGTAGTTTATAAAGCTCTTTATTGTAAACCTCTCAAATGCTTCTGTAACCCTGCCCACGAGGCATTTACTCCTGTTGCTACATATAATTCAGCAATTCCCTGACTGGGATAGATTTGTGCAATATAAATACCCAAAATAAAGTTAATCCATTGTTTTACCACCCAACAACGAAAACACTAAAGACAGACAGACAGACACACACATATATATATCTGTACACAAAACGTCCCCAGAGCAGAAATATGCTTTTAACTGATTACGACACAGCAGCAGATCAATGATATCAGGTTGGTCCATAGTGTCACAGTATCACACAGAGTAGTAGAGGATGGACCTCGCTTTAGCCCCTGCTATCACTAACACAAAACAGAGAATTAATGGCGTCACTTTTACCCTTATTAATATCACATAATATAGCAATGGAAGTTTAGCCAATCATATAACTGTCACACAACAAGAAAGAGCAAATACTTGGCTACCACCTGACAAGACAAAGTATATCACTTTAACCCATGGTGTCACTACCTGACAATGTTGCGGAGTAGTAACTCACCTTAGGCCATGAAGTCACAACCACAAGACATAGCAAAGCAACACATCACTTAAACCCATGACCTTACAACTACAAGACACAGCAGGTCAGTTCAGTTAAGAAAAGCTTTATTCGGTTATAAAAAAAAACAACCATAAAAGCGAATGTACATACACATTTATATAATGACATCCATTTTCTAAAGGAAGTTTACTTTAATATAATTCAAGAATACAAAAATTTAATTCCATTAAAATACTTTAAAAAAAACATGCTTTTCCGTGCATAAATTGACTTTAAAATGAACATTGCTACAGAAAAACAGATATCCGGCTCTTTAAGTGTAAACATTAGACTCATAGCTGCATTAAAAGTTGTAACATATTTCTTAAACAATGGTTTTAAATATACAAATCTAAAATTAGAATACAATTCACAAAAAAGTAGAAAGTGCGGAGTGCTTTGCTTTGTGCGATTGTCACACGGGCATGGAGTGGCTGGGTACTGTTTCATTTCTGGAAATGCCACTAAATGGTGTACAAGGCCCAGTCTCATCCTTGTCAATACAAATCGATGGGACGATCTTGTTACTAATGTCAAATAGCTTTGATACCCAAAGGTGTCTATATGCAGTTGGTATTGCTGGTAGGTAGATTGTAACTCCACTTGTCTCAACCTATCCTCCTTGCTTTGTGCCAAAAATATATACCTCATCTCTTGTTTGGAAAAATCTAAGACCTCCATTGGGTTATCCAGGGTTCTTATCTTAAATAGTTCACTAGTGGTGTTTACTATATATTTTAACCAAGGGATCTTGAGACAGTTATCCAATCGCATACAGTCCTTGATTATTATTTGTGTAAACAGGGTTTCTTCTTTCACCCAGATTGACCTCCAAAACAAAAGAGGTCTTAATGCAATCAGATCTGACACAGCAGGTCAATAACATCATTTTAGACCATGATGCCACCACTACACATCTCAGTAAAGCAATTACATCACTTGAGAACATGATGGCACAACAAGCACAGCGTAAAGAATAATTCTATCATAAGAGGTGGGGCCCATGTGGCCTCGTGCTTAAGCCCATGTCACCACCAAAAGATGTGCCAAAGCAACATTGTCACTTTACCAATGATGTCACAACAACAAAACGTGGGAAAGCAATACCACTGGAATCAGCTCGTGCAATAGAACAATTATGTCATGTTAAGAAATGGTCACTGCAAGGTGGCCAGAGGAATGACATCTAGTAAGTACATTATGTCAAACCCCAACACCTCTGTAGACAAACGACCAGGGCACAAGTCGAGAGTACACGCGGGTAGACGGCATCTGCCCACTCTTTTCACAGTAGTTATAGATAAGGGTAAACCCAAAAGAAGCCACTGGGACCTGGGTATAGGACAGTACAGTACGAAACGTCGACTGTGTTACCGTCTTGTGCCAGTTTGGCCAACAGTGCTTTTTCACTGTGGCATTGTTTCAAACGATGGCTATGTTCTGTGTTATTTGAGTAAAAGGCTGAATGAAGCCATTTATATTTCCAAATCATGTTGTGATGGATATATTGTCACTACCTCTCTTTTCACTTTCTCAACCTTCACTAAGTGCACACAACCTTTCCCCTTCCCTTTCAAGTGGGGCACATCTGTGATACATTGTCTCCAGATTAATTACTGGACCGTGAATATTTCATGCTGATCGATAAGATTAAATATTATTGATCACAAATACAATGAGTATAATTGTATTAATGCCTGATGACATTTAATTTTGTGTGTTCTTAAATGTTTTCTATTGGGACCCACTGTTTACTGTACCACTCTTTTCACAGGGTCGACGCGGTCTACTCGGCCAAGAGGTTGGACCCCAAAGAAATATGCTAAACTTGTCCGGGTGTACTTTTCATATACCAGGACACATTCAGCATGGCCTACACACTGTCTCCTTTCTTTCCGAGCAGCAATGTGCAGGCAGGGAGGGGGTTTATCAGATTCCAGCTGGACCCATAACAAAGTCAGAGGTTCAGGGGCCATCAGGCCTCCTTTTATTGGAGTATCTTGGCTGAGCTATCCGGAGCCTCACACATAAATGCAATGGAAGGGAAACAAAGACACACTTCACGTGTACTTAAGAAAGGCATGCTTCTGTTCAGTCCCTTTATACAAAATAGATATGCATGCACTGTAAAAATGTCAGATTTGTCTCAGTATTTGCACAAATAATCCAAATAGCACAATGTTGTTTTATTTCTTTTATAGTGCTATAGTTCAACTCATCCCAACACAGGGTGTCAGAGCGCTTTACATCACGCATACACATTATACATTGATAATAAATCATATGTGTGTAAACAAATGTGTAGGATGTATTACATATGCCAGTGAGGGTTACAAGGTGACGGAGTCACACGTCCTTCATAGCTCGCTGTGCTATATAAGAAGGATTACAATTTATTATCTGTAAGTAACAAAAGGATCTGTGTTAAAAGCAGTAACCCCCTTACCAGTTTACACAAAATAAAAATCTGTACTCTGTGTGTTACATAATGTACTTTGAAGGAGACATATAACCCTCTATGATTCAAAACAGGGACTAGACAAAACACAGATCTCTCCAGCAAATACATTAACCTTCGGAGTTATCTTACCATTATTATTCCCTGAGATTTAGTAGACACACAAAGATCTCTACAGCAGGTGCCTTAACTCCATAAGATAGTTTAAAATACAGACTTTGCAACCAATGAAGCAGAACAGATTTACTGCCACGTTTCTCCTTGTTGCCAATTTCTTTGTGGCAGGGTTTAAAAAAAAATTATGTATATGTTGAGGCCCAGATTTCACGTCAGGGTTGCATCATTTTTTTGGCACAACCCCAACACAAAATCTCACTTGTTAAAAATATTGTAATGCGCTTACGATCGACCTCAACATATGTGTGAGGTCTTTAGATCTGATGTCATGGGTTGTGATGCCACTTCCTGTGATGTACATGTGATGTCACGCAATGTGATGTCACGTGCCATGTCACCTGCATATTGCCCAACTTGGTTAGTCCCCCGCCCCACTTCTTTTTTTAGGACTTGTGCCCTGCAAACGACGTAACTTCAATCACTTGAGGCAATACAGGCCGACTGAGCTACGAATCACTCACACGAAAGAAGTAAATGGTATTTGTCAACATCAGCCCATACATCAACGCTCCCTTTCCCTGGTTTCCTCACCATCATCACTGGCAGCGTTCGGGGGAAGGGGGGGGCTGACCTGCACCAACACTTCCATCACCAGGATACACTCGCCAGTCTTTCAACTGCCTTGGAAACAGCAAACCAAAAGCAAGAAGGGGGGGCGGGTCTACTTTTTACCTCCGTGTTAAAGGATCCCAGTTTTGACAGTGGGCTCGCTCACCCAAGATTTGCATCAGTGACAAAAGCCGAACCTGCTACTTCGCGCTGGGAGTGGGGGGGGCGTGGAGTCTGGTTTCAGCGGTCGCAACAATCACCTCAAGTCTACGGCTACGGATAAAACTAAATGCAAGGGTAGAAACCACTCAAGACAGTACACACCCCTCTGCCCAGGGGTAGCGTCACCTGTCTCTTTCGCCTGATAGCCACACAAAATGTACCACATAAGCTAGCGCAGGGTAGCAGGGGCTGTACATACCGTGACGCATGCGGTTGTAGGGGCTCTCCTCCTCACGGTCGGCTCCCCTATCCGTCGATAATACGGACCCCTGCAGGTAAAATCCCCGACGCTCGTTTTCCACCTCCGGTGATTTTTCGGTGGCTGTGTTTTTTTATTATTTATTTTCCGCCCCTCCAACCTCCGCCACAACACCGCGGCGCCCCCTCGAGTGAGCACGGAATACTATTGGACAACAGACTCGTCAGTCTCCTCCGTTGCCGGCTGACAATCGTCAGCTTCGGAGTCACTCAGAAGAGAATATACGGCGAGCCCACCCTCTCTGCGTAGATGGCAGGGCTATGCTGTCCTCATTACCGCTGATTGGACGTGTAATCTGTCTGTCCCCGCCTTTCAGAGCGCGTATTCGCCGCCGTGAGGGTTTCCTCTCAAGAAGCAAGTGTTGGTGACGCCTTCTCCCAAACTAGAGAAGGAAGGACATTCCCGCCAATGGGCTGCACCGTGTGCAAAGTTGTTGGACGATGACGTCACTGGGATACAGGCAAATTGGTCTTCAGAGCTGCGGCTCAAGCCTCGTTCTCAGAACCGAACACTTTTCCTCAAAGCTACGTGACCTAGTTTGCACTGTTTACGGAAGACAGCTTACGTGTTATCGTCTGTATTTGTTGCCTATTGGACGAGGGAGGTAGCAGCCCAAGACTGACTAGCACAATGGGTGTTATTGGATAAAATGACGGACCTGAAATGTCTTCTGCACGCTGATTGGTTAAGCGTGATCACTACTTTGGGCTTGAAAGTTTCGGATTCTGTGACAGGACTGGAGCATGCATTGTTCTCTTTGCTTTATCACTACAGCAGCCGCGTAAAAAACAATAAATACCACAGTCTCAGTAGAGTGTTATGCCTACATTGTTAGTATTTTGTGTTAGTATTTATTTTGTGTAGTGCTTCACTGTAAGTATTCATGGTGTGTTTTATCTGCTTCTTGTTATTATTTGTAATATGCCCATGATCTGCATTCTGGAAATTGCCTTTGTGTGAGTGTTTCAGGCAACGGCTCCTTCGTGGCAGTTGCTGAGGGACTCTCATGAAGGAGGCTGCTGTCCTGTGGTCTTTTACTTTCAAGAATAAACTTCGTTTAAACCAACGTCTTGTGCTGGATATCCCTTTCTCAACATAGAGAAACAACAAAAACCCAGAGTTCTAACTTAAACTACAAGTAACAGTAATAGTCTGTCTGGTAACCAGTCGGAGCTTAGGCTGCTTTATAAACAGGCTGAGTAACATAAGCATTGCCTTATTTATAAGTACCTAATTTATTTTTCCTCATACCTGTATAAATCTAATACTATTGTTAATTTAGTTACATTCTTATTTTTTTCTCCCGAAGTACTAAATTATATCTACTGTGTGGACCTTAGTGTTATGTGTTGGGCATGTTCTTCCTGTATTTTACCACTGTTATGAACTTGTACTGTGTGCATCCCAGCACTCTTATGTACTTGCTGTTGACCGCCTCATACCACTCTGGAACTGCAGCATGATTCCAGAACTGGTGGCAGATAACAGCTTCTTCTTGCCAGGGGTTGGTTGATGTTGTAATCTTGTGCTTTAACTCTGTTATTCACGGTAAGAAATCCAATGTCATCTTTATTACTGTTCCACTGTTTCTGTGGTTACGGGGAGAGCTAGGCGTTCACAACAGTTGACTATAGGTCTGATCTTAATAAAGATTACCTTTTAAACACATATACGGCGTTATTATTCTTAAAAACTGGCAACAAGGGTGAGATGCTGTTCCCCTGTATTGCCAACCCCTGAGTGTTACTTCTGAAGTGAGGTGATCGTAGTTACACTCGGCGACGGGCGGATGAAGACCTGGATTTTCTCGGGACGAGGCTATTTGTGTCTTGTGACGGTGCTAAAGCGCCGGAGTGGTAGAACAAGGCAAGGCTGTTCCCTTCCAAGGCAAGTTTCCCAAATTGGGGCTCATGCGAGTAACGGGTGGCCAAGGAGAAAAAGGAAGAAAGAAAAAAAAAAACGAGCAGAGCGCTCGCTCAAGACTGTGTTGGTTCCTGAAGCTGTGTCTCGCATCAGCGTGCACCTAAGGCTGGGAGCAAGTCTGTGTAGAACGTTGGATTTGGACCATTGGCCGACACCAGCCACTCTGGACATCCTTCTCTCTTAAAAATCTCATCACAAAAACCATTTTGTCTGATGCTTTGATGTCTTTTGCGAACGCCACCTCCGGCAACTTAGAGTAGTAGTCTACCAGCACTAGGGCATTCTTGCCACCTGGCTCTGGCTTGATAGTGGGGTGTGCAGCATTTTAAAACTTGTGTCTGGGGGAATATGTTTGAGCTGCGTACCTATCACAAGCCATTGGTGGATTTGTTTTCCATCAGAGGTGCTGCAAGAGCAACTCCCAGAATTGCCAAATGGCTCTATCATCTGCAGGAATTTAATTTTAACGTCAAGTATGTTCCAGGGAAGAAATATTTAAATGTAGATTGTTTGTCGCGTCTGGCTATTCAGGGTGAGCATGAACCTGAGGATGAGGAATGGGCAGTGGCAAGTGTAGAAAATTTGTGCAAGGGTGCAATTTCCGAGCAAGAATGGAAGTAAGCTTTGTCAACGGATAAAGTTCTCTAACAGGTTGTGTCCATATTGTCGCAGGTCAAGGGCGATTGTGGAGTAAGTTGACCAGAATCATGTGACTACAGAAAAGTTTGGGCTGAATTGTCAATGGTGGATGATGTCAGGAGGTGCAGCAGGTTAGTGGTTCCAATGGTGTTGCATTCTAGGTTGATTGAGTTGATGCATGAAGGGCATGGTGGCATGTCTGCCCTGAAGAGGAGGACACAAGTGGATTTTTGGTGGCCAGCGATGGATGGTGATATTGAAAGATTTGTGCGGAATTGTTTTGCGTGTGTGCAGCGACAAGTCTCATACCATGATTGAGACTCCCATCAAGGCTACAAAATTTCGATCCAGTGGGTGGCAACGGGTAGTAATGGACATATGTGGCCCTTTCCATTGTAGTGGGTTGGATGGCAAGTATGCCCTGGTGCTGGTAGATTACTTTTCTAAGCGGCCGGAGGTGGTGTTCACAAAAGACATCGGACATAATGTTGTTTTGTGATGAGATTTTAAAGAGAGAAAGATGTCCAGAGTAGCAGGTGTCGGACAATGGTCCGCAATTTGTGGCAGGGGAATTTCAAGCATTCTTACAAAAACATGGTCTCAACCATCATAGAATGGCAGTGTATCATCCCCATGAAAATAATCTTGTGGAACGCTTCAATAGCATATTGAAGGAGTGCATGCCATTGGCTATGGAAACTGGGTTGGACTGCAGGAATGAGATTACAAATATGCTTTGGAATTATCAGAATACTCCCCACTCAGTTAAGGGAGAAATGCTGCTCCGTTTGTTGAGGGGTAGGGTTGCATGCACTAAGGTAACACCTGCTTGGACGGAGAGGGTGAATCTTGCAAGTGTGGACAGTGACAATCTCAGGAAGAGAGTGGAGGATTACCAGGACAAATATGTGAGCCGACACATGATAGTTTGGTGAGAAGTGTCCACCATTATGATGTAGGCAATTGTGTGAGAACTAGTGCTGAAGGAAAGTTTACAAGATGGATACGTCCCCAGAAAATTGACAATGTGACAGAGAATACTGTGTGGTTGGAAGATGGGGAAACAATAGAATGTCAGCAAGGTGCCATGATGCAGAACTTGCACATCTGGGTACTGCATCTGGGAATGGGGTGGGTACTACTGTCAAGACACACCTTGGAAGAGACAATGGGGTCGATTCCGATTCGGGCCGGAAATTTCTCCGACCGAGCCGGACCCGGAGAGATTTCCGACCGAATCGGACCCGTGCAGTCCGACCGAACGAGTACGATGCGTCCGTATGTTATCGGACACGAGTCGGTCGGACTCCCATTGAACTCAATGGGAGCCGGTCGTACAACGCGTACGCGGGCTCCCATTGCCTCAATGGGTGCGAGGCGGACAAGGGCGCCCCTGCAGCGAGTACGCCGCGGAGCGCCCGCGGCGTACATGCACAGGTAGGGGGGACCCATGGGTCCCCCTGTGTGCGCCTCGCACGGAGTACGCGTACAGGGGGTCCGACACGGACCCCCAAAGTACGGCTCCGACAGCGGAGTTCGAGTCGGACGGCGCGAGTCGGTCGGAGCGGTCGAGGTGCGCATCGTACTTACCCGGCCGGAAAGCGTCTCCATTGCGCGGTGCGAATCGGGTCCGACCGAGTCGGTCGGAGCGGTACGATCCGGGTACGAGTCGGTCGGAGCGGTCGGGTCGCCCGGACGGAGTCGGTCGGCGAATTCGCATCGTACTCGCTCGGCCGGACCCGCGTACGGTTCGGTCGGGAAACAGGCTTTCGCATGGCTTTTTTCCCGACCGAATGGTATTGGTGCGCCTCCGACCGAGATCGGAATGCGGCCCCAATGTGGGAAAGCGTGAAGTAAAAAAAAAAAAAAAAACAAGTTAAATGAATATGCGTGTGTTGACATTTTGTTTTATAGCATACTCTGTGTTTCATTATGTTGATGCTGATTTTATAAGCAATTTAAAGCATATTTTTAGCAGTAATCTTCGGTTGTGCTTACTGTGACTTAGGTATCACAGTGGGGTTGTAAGATAAGATTTTTTTATATTGTGTTAGAGGTGGGGATGTGTTATGTATTGGGCATGTTCTTCATGTATCCTAGCACTGTTATGTACTTGTACTTTGTGCATCCCAGCACTCTTATGTGCTTGTTGCGGACCGCCTCATGCTACTTTGGAACTGCTGCGTGATTCCAGAACTCTGATGACAGATAACAGCTTCTTCTACCAGGGGTTGGTTGACTATAGATCTGATCTTAATAAAGATTACATACATAGTGTGATTATTCTTAATACATGGTCAGCAGTATTTTTTTTTTTTTTTTTTGCAGTTTTATATAGGGCAAACTCGACCCAAAGGTATTGGAGCACTTTACATGAGCACCAGCTACATTATACAAGGACATGCACATTTTTTGTGTGTATTTTAAGGGACGGGGAGATTAAGTGGTCTGCCCAGGATCACATGATGTTGAGCCAATGCTGGGATTTGAACCTGGTTCCTCAATTCCAGAGTCAGCTGCTCTGACCATTACACCACATCTTCTCCTCCATGTCTTTGTTTTCCTTGCTGTCCCCAGATGGTAAGGCATTACTGACTTTTTCTGCACCACGCCATTTTATAATCTCTGATTATTTTCTTGCAGCGGTCACAGGAGCACTTCCCACATGCCTTGCCTCCTACTCCAGCTCCGATTGCAGCACTTCTTTGAGAGACGTTCTTCTCTCTCAGCTTCCTTCCTCCCGCGTGGGCACCATCCTTGATGCGCCTCTGGAGACCGGTTCTTCATCCCTGCAAGCCTCGCCTCGCTTCCAGCCAGCTTGGGGTCAACCCCCGATCTTCCCACAGGGTGTTGCCTTTGTTGCAATCGTACTGGTGAGACTCCCTTTCTTCAGGGTTGAAACAAATAGAACTGTTTGACAATCATATCTAAATGGCTGTAACAATGATAAAAAATAGGTTTTTTCTTGAATGCCGTTTTGTCTTTTTTTGTTCTTTGCCTTTAGCAGCATAATTATTCTATGTGCAAAATAGATTCTATAGTTACATAAATTAATTGATTTGTCCCTCGCTTGGGGCAACTCCCTTTGATTAACAGGTTACCTGTGGCAGACGCAGGCACTACCCTATAGAATAATAGAGTGAGTTTTGGGGGACTTTAATTGATTTAGCCACCTCTGAGTGTTTACAATGTCCCAGAATAATCCTGCTAAAGTGCCTAACGATTTGACACCTGAAGGTGGCATAGAATTCGTGCTGGGCTCAAATAAACCAGCCCTAAATCAGATCCAACAAAATTATGTCCAAAAGACCATAACAGCCTTGCCAGGCTAGGCTGAACAACTTCAGATTTTTTTTCCACCCAGCCCCACCCACCCTTCCCCACAATTGCTTTCAGGCTCCTTGGCAATGGCCACAGCCCATCCCAAAAGCCACCTCCAAAACTGCCTTGAAAGCCAATGCTCTTGAGCAACTGAAGCAAGCATATCTAGACTCTTAGCCTCCATTCCAGAGGTGGAGGATGACGACAAGGCTACGGGGATTATAGTTTCCCCGCAAGACATCCAGAATCATGATGGTGATGCAGACGCCTCTGATAATGAGGACATCAGATCCTGGCTCCCAGCTCTCAAAAAGAGATGTCAAAAAGACCTAGACACAGGGGAAGGTCCCTCCGGTTCCCATTTGCAATCTCCCTTGTTGCTAGACACCTTTGATCTGGAGAATATCATACACGCTTGCTCATCCAAATGGACATCATCGTCACCTAAGATGGCAACTTACTTTCAAAGTAGGTTGCGGAAACCTTTTTCTTAGGAAATCGGAAATTGATTGAAGACAGAATGCCCCAGATCTTCTCTACTGGGTAAGGTGTCGCTGATGTCTGACATAGACCCCAAATTGGTCCTCACGCACTATCATAGCGTGAGGAAGATTCTCTTATCCGGAGAACATGCTGCATTATTAAAAAAATGTTAATCTGAGAAACGCTTAATGTATTGCGATTCATCTTCCACTATTGGTTTAACCTTGTTTCAAAGCATCCGTATGTCAACACTGTATCACGTTTGACGTACCTGCAATTCACATCTTTGCAATTGGCGCACACCCATTCAAGTTTACAACGATTACAGTTCTTAGCAGAGATTGCGCTGTACAAGTGACAGATACATTTTGGTGACCACCATCGTGAAAATAGGATATCATCATTGTCTGATTGTGGCCTTTCCTGACGAAGGCACTCCTCCAGTGCCGAAACGCGCGTAGAATACAACAGTCAAATATTATTGTGCCACATTGTTTGTTTTTGAAAATGAACACTAAATATCATTCTCTATGAATTTTTTTTTGTTATTTATGTTGTTTTTAAATTGATTGTATGAGATGTGTGATTGTAGACACAATTGTAATAGTATGATTGGATTTCCTTATTATTGAAAGGATTACTAATAAAAGATATTTTGTACTTTTTGAAGATAAATAGTTTCGTTGGTTCTTCTAATTAATTCAGCTGTTTTTTTATTGATCACTCAAATGGTTATTGTTCTGTATTATTATTGTTGCTTTAAATATTTACATTGACTCATGTAGCCCTGCCTTAAGGAACTTTTACCTCATTAGCAGGGGGCCTCTCTCTTTACATTAATAGACCCCAAATTGTCCACCTTTCCAGGGTAATTTGTGAAGGATCCTTAAAAAAGGGATAGATAGATCCTGTAAGGTGTGCCAGGACAAACTGTTAGGCATTTCTGGCCACCTAGCAACAGTCTTAGACCTGGTCTTCAAAGCAAAAGAGCAGGGCATGCCCATTGACCCAGATGTTTTGGCCAGCTGGGCCCAACGTGCCGTCTGTTTATTGGGTAACACAATCTGGGCCTTGTCCTCTGAAGGCTGATGTTCTACCCTCCTTTGGAAAGACCCCAACACTATATGAGTTGGCAACAAACAAGGCCGGTCCATCTGCCAAAGGATTACTTTTTGGCGACCCTTTTGTGAAAGAGGTGGCGCGCTTGGTCAGTACTTTTACTTCTTTAGACAAGGTGCAGTCGGCTGTAAAGAAAGTCAGTCCAACCTACCAGCCGCTTCCTGAACCAAGGCCACTCCTTTCGAGGGCAATCCAGGCTTCGATCCCCAACTTGGACCGATTCACAGAGAGGATTTCCCTTATTTTTTTGGGCAAGAGGCTACACAGGGTGCTTCCACAGTGCAAGTTTTTTGCAGAACATTGTCCAACTACCAAGGTAATACATTTCCCTGCTTCCCATCCAGAACTAGGGGGGCAGAACTTACTATTTTCTCCATAATTGGGCTCTGATAACACAAGATACATGGGTCCTTCAGACAGTGCAAGGTCTGCTGTTGGAATTCTATGCAACCCCTTTTAGTCCACTATCCCAAATTTTTTCGCAGTTGCCGAGCTCGAGCGCGCAAGCAGGCAAGCCGGTCGCCGATCGCCGAGCTGTAGCTCCTGGCTCTCAGCTGGTTCTCAGCTGCCGGTCCTCGCTCCCTGACCCCGCTAATCTCCATACTGCCGTCGAGCTTCGGGGGGCAGCACGCAACCAAGACCAACCGAGTCTCGCCCGAGTCTCACGCTCCGAGCGTGCTGCAACTCAGCTAGGGTCAGTCAGCAACAGTTCCAGCTCCAGAGAACCGCCGGAGTAGCTGCGAGTTCTAGCGGTGTGCAGAGTGGAGCTGAGAGCAGGGGCAACAAGCAGAGAGAAGCCTGTGACGAGGATGAAGGTGGACTGACACAGGCGGCCAAAAGGGCTTGGTTTGGTCAGCCAGCGTCTCAGTGCTCAGTATTCAGTACTGTCCACCGCCTGTCGCCACTCGGACATACGGTCATACTGGCGTGAGTTTGGCCAAGGACTTGCCGTTGTTTGCTGCTGTCTGCTGCCCGCCACTGGACTGCTGCGGATTGCCTGATCACCTGAATACAGCCAGATTACAGCTTGGAGTAAGGTGGGTGCAGCAGCGGTGTGGCGCAGAGTGGTCCTGGCTTGCCTCGTCTTTGCTCCACCGTCCCTCGCTAGCCCCACCCAACCATCGAATCCACTGCCCCATCTCGCCCCGCTCCGCTCTGCCAAAGTAGCTGCAATAGCAGAAACAGCAGAAAACTGTGGTACCTGTGAGTGGGAGCAACAGGTCTAACGGCACCAACTCCATTTAGAGCAGGTGAGGGAGCGAACGAGTGTGCCTACCAGACCGCACGCAGACCCTCTATAGAGAGAGGGGGGGGGGGGTAGTAGGAGGCCTTCCAACCTGCGCCCTCACAAGCCTATCAGAGAGCCAGAGAATCAGCAAACTAGCCCACAAGCGTACCTGTGCTCTCCTAACAGTAACCAGCAATAGTCTTCCCCCATACAAGAACTAGGTTGGGGGGGTCTTGAGCACTCCAGTTGCAGCTTTACAGCCAGCAACAGCCAGCAACTCGTGCCTCCATACCACCTCCATACCACCTTTCATTTCCACCTTTCTCCTTCTTCAACCACTTCGCCATTTCGCCTTCCACGCCGCTCTCCTTTAACATCTTCGCTAACACTACAGCTTGTAGCTTCACAATAAGCTCTCAAAGCGACTCCATTCACACCCCATTTGTAGAACCTGAGCACTTGTGGCTCCACCACTGACATCACAGCTCCCGTCATAGTCCCCAGCAACCTCTACCTGAAACCTCTATCTGAAAGTAACCACGGCTCCTACTACAGCTTCCACCCAGTTCTCCTAAATAGCCCCGACCTGTCCAAAGGATCATTGGACCGCAAGGGCCAAGAACAAAGGTCTAATCGATTGAATTGACTGAATCGACTGATCCAAACACCGAGACTAGGTGCCATGAGATCTGGCAGAGTAAGAAAAGCTCCACCCAAACCAAGACCGCAATCTAAGCCAACTAAACGGAAGAGCGAGGGCACGAGATGTCTTAGGGGCAGCAGCCCACAGGATCCCGATCGCGTAAGCCACAAGATAAAACACGAAAAACTTGAAGACACACACAACAGCGAAAAACTTGAAGATATACAAAGTAGCTTAATGGATGATAAGGCAGACAGACTTCTGAACAGCTTGCATCCCACTACTACTCAGAACAACTGCGACCTCTTGCCCCTGGATGGCAGAATCACAGCACATGCAAGGGATAAAGAAATCACAACGAGCACAAGACTGGCGGAGCAGGACTTAATTGGGGTAGAAGGAGCACTGACAAGGAGAAACCCCTGCATATTCCAGCCAAAAATATAAACAAAGTTCTCCTTCCTGAAAGATCCTGGAACAGCAATATTCTCTAAAAGCGCTAGTATTACAAGGACTGCAATCCCCTCTTTTACCACTTGCAACAAACAGCTTAGACCACAAACCAGACTCACTGGCAGCGAAAGATACCGTAGCACAAATCCACTCTAAAGGAACATCTCAAATGAGTCCACAACTCAAAACCAAGGATCACCTGGGATCTAGTCAAGCAGCCGAAGACACGGAGACATCAAGTGCAAATAAGGTAGAAAACTCTGAACAACAGGGACTATTGGATCCCCCACAAAATCACCAAAAGGTCATTAATAACGATCACACAGACTCATCACAATATAATCCAGCGGAAAGTATAAACATAGCTCAAATCAGCACCCCTCACCTTCAACAAACTAGGATAACAACTGGGGCTTTACCGGTGTCAGCACCAACTTTTGACCAGCAAGGATCTGATCCTCTGAAAGCCCAACTCTCCAATCACGCTGCCGAGAACTTTCTAGGCCAAGGTGCCAGCTTCTCACTTCAACAAGCAAGGGTTGACATGGGATCAGCCCCAATGCTTTTCCAACACCCATCATCAGCCCCAGACAAGTCGGGCGACCAAAAGCAGAGGAACCAGACACCACAATCAAATAATTCCCCCCTACTGATCTTATCACCTACCTTATCAATCACCAGTTCGGTTGACAAACAATCTCAGGCAGGCTCACCCGTTCCTTGTAAAATAAAGGGAACAGCGCAATTAGCACAAGGGCAGCTCCCACAAATCGACGATCAGTCTGCCTCCAACTGCGACATGACCTTCCTAGCCTCACAAGAGTGGGAAGACCTAGTCGCCTCTTACACTCAAAGACCCAGTGATCGACCCAATGGCCTGCAAACAGGAGGAAGCAATACAGGTCATAACAACAAAACCATAATCTGGGAATCACTATTAAGCACCATGCAATACTCAACCGCGGCCCTGCAATATCAATCCCATAAAATGGACCTCCAGCTCACTGTTTTGCAGTCGCTTGCTGATTTTACTTCGGCGATTGATAAAAAAGCTAGGTGAGCTGAACGGTCTAATAAAGAGAGGGCAGGCAGCGGCCGCAAAAACACAGTTTGTGCAACAAGAATGCCTATGCGCCCCGATAGTGGACAAACTACAAACGCTACCAACAATACTGGCTGACCTGTTGTCGACTCTGAAACCAATAACAGCACCTCAGCAAATAGACAACAATTGCATTCCGAGGGAAGACGCGACACAACTGAGTACACGACCAACAGTGCTAACATCACTAAACAGCGACTCTCTAACCAAAGGCAACAGTCCCCCCAGAGGATCAAAAATAGCACCCTCCGGAAACAAAGGCCTATCAAAAAGACCAGGGCGAAAGCAAAATAGGAAAGGCAGGAATAAGAAACCCACAGTCCAGGCCCTGCATTCAACATACCGCTTTCCGACAGGTTTATCTACAACAGAATTGCTAAACGACGAAACATCAAATGAAGACGAGCCAGTTTCGGTACATAGCACGAAGATCTCGAACACAAGCACCAATACCATAAAGCTGCAACAAAAGACATCTAGCTGCCTTGCAAGTACCAGCAATAAACAAGTGGACACGACAGAACAGAAAGGGAATCAACTTGACAAGATCCCACTTCCAACTGCATTCGTCCAGGAGAAGAACCAAGCAAGCACAAACATAGGGAAAGAGGCGCCAACTGCCTCACCGAGAAGAACAGCCCTAATCAATGGAACGCACCAAACAACAAAACTACACGGTTCAGCCTCCAGGGAGGCCCAAAATAAGTGCCAACAATCCTCAAGTCATAACCATGAGAAACACGTCAAAGCGCACGCCACCGACAGGAATTCTCCCGTTTGTACGAAAAACTCTCATCACAGTCACAACTCCGAAACATTCACAGCAAATCTTCCCGAACAAGAGCTCCTCCTCAATAGTGTAAACATCAATACAAGCAGTCCATCTCAAAACCAAGGCCCTCTCGTTCACAGACTAATTGCTAGTAATAACATACAGTCACAAGACCAGGCCATAACTAAGACCGAAGGGACAGACACAATAATATTTAATCCCCAATATAAATCCAGAGGCCGCGTGGACACACTGAATAGAGGGAATATTCTACGGCTCTTACATTCTATCACAACCTTAGCAACCATCGAAACCCCTGACTTATTGTCAGTAGAATTTCTGTCAACAAACAACAGTCAGTGCACAGAAGCCACAAGAACAAAATGGCGAACCGCCGAGGTTGCAGGTAGAATCCTTCGGGAAAGAGATAGCTTTCAAAACTGGGGGATAGGCTTGGAATCTATCCCAAAACCTTTATATCCAACTCCTTTTCTTAAAGCAGAAGTAAATAACTCACGCCAGACGACTTTTTCAGTCTTGAAAGGAGCAAGAAGCAGAGCACCAGGCACAACAACTGAGGCAAATTTGACAATTGCACTGCAAACGACCCAAGGCCCCCCTGACTCATTGTCCTTATCAATGCTTAACAATTGGACAGGGATACATCGTCAAATAACACCGGCATGCCTAAAATGACAGGCGTCAGACACAGCAGTGCTTTCACAATTAGAACGCAACGGAATTGCGGTATGTGCATGGAACATCAACGGCCTAGCCTCCAAAACGCAAGATCAAGAGTTCATAAAATACCTGACCTCTTTTGACATCATCCTGCTTCAAGAGACCTGGGAAGATAAGCCCTTTGACCTGCAAGGTTACACCTCCTACTCAGTCCCGGCAACAAAGGTATCTGCCTTTGGCCGCCGCTCAGGGGGCTTACAGCTTCTTGCCTCAATAACTGAAATAGGTGAGCTACTCCCAGTTACAGTACATTTAACACCCCCAAGCAGCATTCAAGCCACAAAGTTAACACTCCTGTTTAATCAGTCCAAACAGGACATCATAATAATAAATGTTTACGTGCACCCGAAACAAAAATCAAAGGCAGCGAAGGAGCTGCTATTGGAGTTGCAGAGAGTAATGGAAGAAGAATCAACAGACCTTATAATTCTGGCTGGCGACTTCAATATGCACCTCTTAGGGTCAACTAAGGAAGAAGACTCAACGCAGGAACTCTCAAGCGCATGGGGAATCCCAACACAAGGCCAAATTCAGTCCACTAAGCCTTCTAGGATTGCAATGAACTTACTTAGGGGCCTAGAATATTTAAACATGAGTGCCTTGAACGGACGGTTTAAGGACGACAGCCGACCAGCAGCCACGTACCACTCAACAACCACATCATCACATATAGACTTCACCTTTACGACCCTGACCTTGTTCAATAAAATAGCCACCTTCAAGATCGGTAACAACGAATTCAGCGATCATCTCCCACAAGAACTGAGTCTTCAAATAAGACTAAGCCAAACCCCTGAAATCCGCAATTCCATCTTGCTGGAGGAAACAACTAACCTAAAAAGAATAAGGTGCAATTCCAACAATATAGATGAAATAGCAGCAGGAGCCAAAGCTCTATACAACCAAGGTCAAGTCAACTCAACACAACCAACAGAAAACTGGGAAATATTTGTCAAAACCCTAGGAGTCAAATACTCACATAGCGACGGCTTGAAACAAGGGAAAGTGGCAGCTGTTACTATCGACGCACAAAATAGCCCTATCACTAAAAAAATTAAAGCAAACTATAAATCGCACTCTAAACCAACAACGCAAATCCCCAAACAACCCGAGACTGCAAGGAACACTCCGTGAGCTAAAGACCTCATTAAAACGAAGGAGATGGGAGAAAAAATGAACAAAGGATAATGATCTTTGGGTGAAACTTATATACGACGCAAACCAGAAAAACAGTGCCAAATTCTGGCAATCAGTAAACAAATTGCAGCATCCCAATCATCATGGGATCAACTCCAATATCACTGAAGCCACCTGGACCGACTATTTATTTAAACACTTCAACGATCATGAACCTGAAACAGCAGTCTCCCTGGCTTCCTCGAGTTACGTTGTCACAACAAACCAAACTGGGGTGGGAAGAAATCACAACCACCAAAGTGACGCGGGCGTCGAACCGTCTAATCTGCCACAGCTAGAGGCAGTTCTCCCCTCAAGACACGACCGCTCATCTTGTACAGGAGTCATGCAAAAAGAAACTCTAGTCGAAGCAATAAGAAAACAAATATCTAGAGGCAGACGGGCAGGAGCACCGGGCCCAAACGGCATACCACCGTTGTTATACAAACAGGACTCTGACTTCTGGAGCAAGGCACTAGTCCCAGTAATAGGACAGGCTTTAAGAACTATAGCAATCCCAGAGTCATGGAGAGGCTCAATCATCAGTCCAATATTTAAGCAAGGAGCGAGATCTGATCCAAACAACTATCGCCTGATAGCCTTGATAGACACTGAGGCAAAATACTATGCAGGGATTGTACTTTAAGACTTGGTTGCCTGGTCCACAAGAAACAACATAATACCAATAACTCAAACAGGTTTCCGGCAAGGAACCATAACCAATATTATGGCTTTAACCATGCTCATGGATGCAGCAAAGCAAGGTAAATATCCTCTATACCTTTGCTTCATAGATTACTCAGCAGCCTTCGACCATGTCGACCGATCCAAGCTCTGGCAAAAGCTGAAGGAACGGGGGATACCACCACCCCTCCTTGACCAACTTATACAGCTGCATACCGACACATGGATAAGAATCAAACTAGGTGCTGGGAAGCATGTCTCAAACAAAATCATCACCACAAAGGGATTAAAACAAGGCTGCGTCCTGGCCCCACTGCTTTTTAGCCTCTTCCTGTCAGACCTGCCGGCAGAACTGGACGCTTGCTCCTCACACGCTCCGAAGCTAGGTGGCATGACACTGACAAACCTACTTTATGCTGACGACCTAGTGCTGATCAGCAGAACTCCGATAGGTCTCCAGCACCTTCTAGATGCCACCCAAAATTTCTCACATCGGAACGCCTTAAAAATAAATTTAAAAAAATCAAAAGTTATGGGCGTAAACCACCACAAGAAGTTAAATCCTCGCTGGCACCTGGATGGGAAATGTCTGGACCAAGTAACAACCTATAAATACCTGGGCGTGCTACTAGACAAAAACAATTCCTTTAAGCCACAGCTAGAATCCTTAAAAAGGAAGGGAGTAATGATCTGCTTGGCATTAAAACCTCTGAAGAAACTGCTGCCGGACTTGACACTCGATCCCTTTTTAAAAGTCCTGCGAGCGAAATTACAACCAACAGTTACTTATGGGAGCGAATCAACGACTGGAAGAGACGCAACAATCCGTGACTGTATAATTGCAACCTCCTATCGCGCGATTTTCCAACTCCCCAAATATGTTTCACCTGCTCAAATAAGACTGGAATTCGGCCTTCAAAAACAGGAAGTAGAAAGGCAGGGTGCCTTTTTAAAGAGCTGGCATAAAATCAGAGCTGCTGACACAGGGTCCCTGAACAATCAGCTTTGGCTTGAGCTGTCCCGTACTGGCAAGTTGCCTGCTTATGACTACCTTCAGAAATCCTTGTAGGCTCTTGGTCTGACAGAGGCCTGGAACACTCCAATGGGCCATTTGGTTTTCAAAAAACTAGTAACAAAATCGACAAGGCTCATATCGGTCATAGAGGATAAGAATGCGGTATCCAAGCGAGCTCATGGTTGGGTCGTGCTTAACAATTACGAAGTTCTCAAACCTCAGCCTTACCTTAAGGTCGGATCCAAGCTTGTGATCAAAGAAAAATTCCTAAGGTTACGGTTGGGAGTCGGTCCGATCAGCCAGCTTTTGTCACCGTGGGAAGGAAGAGGGAGTGATCAGACCTGCTGTCTGTGTGCGAAAGATACTGAGACTCTGATCCACATCAAATGCAAGAAGCTAGAGGACATTCGGAAAGCACTGTTAAAACCATTTTAACCAGCATGGAGTGAGGTCCTGCAGGCAGGCAGTGATGCTGTGCTTTAATCCTACCTTAGTGCAGCTCAACTGTCGCCTTACAAAATTCTTCGATCTGACAGCATTGAGACTGAAAAAACAAGCTGCCAACAGTTAAGACCTTTAACAGAGTGTCGCAGATCCTGTATTGGACCACTCGACTGGACAACTAAGAAAGTTTACATAATTGACTTTATACAGGCCTGTAAGTCTGCGCCAGCGGTCCTAACACAGTTGAAACAATTTTATGTCTTTTAATCACAAAACAAAAGCATTTTTAACTTTGTACTTTATTTTATATTGTTTTATTAATGCAATATTTTTGAAAGTAACTTTTAATGTTTTGAATGCAACGGTTTTAAGTAATCATGCATAATAAACTTACCTTACCTTACCCACTATCCCAAATCAGCTTAATTTTCCAACACAAAAACAACTCTTCTTAGACCAAGAAATCGCATCCCTTCTTCAGAAACAAGGGATTGCTCCTTGCATTCCTCATCCCAACGGCTTTGTTAGCTACATCTTCTTGGCGGACAAAAAGGCAGAGGCTTTGGTCTGGTTATCAATCTCAGGGATTTCAACACTTGGATCCTCTACAGACACTTCAGAATGGAGGGGATTCATTTGTTGAGAGACCTCTTAAGAGAAGGCGATTTCATGTTTCACCTTGAGTTGAAAGACGCATATTGGGCAGTTTTGAACTTTCCTCTGCATCAGTGTTTCAGTGGAGACAAATCTAATGAATTCTGGGCAATGCCCTTTAGACTCTCTTCAGCTCCTTGGTGTTTTAACAAGTTGCTAAAACTGGTAGTGGAGTATCTGAGAGCCAGGGGTATTTGTTTGATCATCCACTTAAACAACTTTCTGTTAATGTCACAAAACCCAGACACACTCAAATAACAATTGGAGGTCACGATTACTCTTCTGGAAGCTCTGGGATTTGTCATCTATGATGACAAATCCGACCTGCTCCAATCTTATCCAATGATTTTTCTGGGTTTCTCCATGGATTCAATCTCACCACCTCCAGATTTCACATTCTAAAAGATCAGATCTATTCAGAAAGAGATCCACACAAGGATCACAAAACAAACCCCTACTCTTCGCTGGCTAGCAAGATTGGTTGGACTTCTGGTGTCCTCCATTCAGGTAATCTCTCCCAGTCCACTCCATTGTCTTGCTCTTCAACATCTAAAGATCTTGCACTGAGAGAAGGGCTTTTAATATTGAGTACAATTGGCTCCTCATGTGCGTCACGAACTACAATGGTGGCTCAATCGTATGGAATGGGAAGGCTATTTTTGGTCTTGCTCCGAACATGGTGATCAAGTCCAATGCCAGCCATTTAGTTGGGGTGCTCACTATGGAGATCTGACTACTGGCATCAGATGGTCCAAGTTCGATCTTTCTTTACACATTGTATGGAATTGCTAGCAGGTTTCATTGTGATTTGCTCTTTTTCCCTACCAACACACTCAATTTTGTATCTTATTGAAGATGGACAGTGTTTGGTGATTCAGTACGTCTTCCGCCTATTGTGGATGAGATCACATCTAATGGAGATCACCAGGGACCTCTAGAACTGTTGAATTCAGCATCAGTTTCGGTGATAGCAGTTCAGCCCCCAGGCAAACAAAATACAGTGGCAGACTGGAATTCTCACTATCTCACGGATTCCAGTGAGTGGAAATTGGATCTAGACCTTTTTTCCCAGGATCACGAAGAAGTGGGTGTCCATGTCAAACAGATCTTTTTGCATCTCGACTGACCTGCCAGTTACCATCCTTCTTCAGTTGGAGATCGAACCCTTTGTCACAAGCGACAGATGCCTTCTTGCAAAGGTGGACTGGTCTGAATTACATCTTCCACCCCTTCTCAATGCTTATGAGAGTAGCCCGCCAAGTCCGGAAGCAATCAGCAGAATTAACTCAGAACTGGTTGCCAATTCTATTGAAACTGTTATGCAGCTGTCCCCTCCTGCTCCCTTGGTCCCTGAATTGCCTCCTGGAACCTCTGGGATATCAGAAATCCCTTGGTCATGATTCATCAGCTGAGACTGATAGGATGGAGACGCTGGCAAGTGTCAGGACTTTCTCAACCTCAAAAGTTTATTTTGTATGATTAATTCAAATCATTGCATACAAATAACAGGTAATTATAGAAAGAATTAGATTGAAAACAATTGTACTGAATTTACAACATAAATATTAAATGTAAAATTACTAGACAAGATATTTATATCTTAAAACAGAGTGTGCAGCTGTGGAGGACGTTTCATTGTAACACAGACTCGCAAGTGTCGATTAGTGTTAATCATTAAATTAATGCATTCTCTTTAGTTTTTGGTCGACTCAATAAACATTTTATGCAGCAGCAGTTGAGAGTCACGTCTGTAGGATTAAAACAAGCGAGGATGACTTGTCTGCAGGAGCAAATGCCATGTTGATTACAAGACACTCTCAGAACCTCTCTCCTATCCTTTAAAAGTGCAGGGCAAATGCAAATTAGATGAACAATGTCATCTTTAGCAGCCCTGCATATACAGCAAAGGGTTAGGTCTGTGTTCCAAAGCCATGGCAGATTGTGAATGAGTGAAAGCAAATGTCCAAATCAGTAGGTCATATATTTCTGTTTTAAAAACACTTGAGTATCCAGTCTCAAGATACATCTGTGGTTTTAAGATCTCATAATTGTTTAGAACCATCCAGGCATGTGACTTACTTGATAAGACTGCCTTGTCCTCATGGACAAATAGCTTCTTCAATGTGCTGTTGAGTATTTTCTTTTTAAAGCTGCGTAGGACTTTGTGAGGTCCCAGAATGATTGTATCCCTAGGGCTTGTATAGTGATATATAAGTAAAGCCTTGCCGGTGTACCCGAGTCATTCATTATTTCTGACCATAAGGCTTTATTTAGGGAGTTAGCAGTTGATGTTTTCAACTTAAACAATAGCAAGACAAGAGACCTATATTAAATGCTGCTCTATTTGATCAGCCCAAATTCCAAGCTTATCTGTGCTGGTGATGCATTTTTAGGTAACTTAAAGAGATACCTGTACGTTTTTGAAGTAATTGAATCTAGTAGAGCTACATCGCAGCCATGGAGGGCTTCACTACCGTATGTTAGAGTTGGGAGAAGTTAGGCTGAGATGATATTTAATATGGGCACCAGACTTGGTCCTCTCAAGCTTTCTGTATAGGGTGTAGAAGGCAGATATTAATGTGTTGCCTTTCCATAATAACGGTTGTTTTGGGGGTTGAAAAGTGCCTTTTGCATCGAATAATACCCTGCAGGATTTGTACTCTGACATTTTTTAGAGGCTGGCTATGTAGATACCATTGGTAATTTCCCTTTATTTCCTTATTGATGACCATGACCTTAGTTTTTTTGATTGATTACCATCCCATTTGAGTAACATTAAATTTAATCGATTAGATGCTGGAGACCAGATTTTGTTTGGCTCAATAAAATTATGTCATTCACATACAGCAAATTTGAGATGCATAAACCTCATAGTTTTGGTGGGTGAGAGTTTACAGCGTCCAAGACCATAGTCATATTGGCTAGAAAGAGATGAAATATGTAGAGCGAAAGGACATACCTGTTTGGTGTGCAGACAAAATATTGAGTTGGAAATGTCGAACTACAGAAATATGGAGCCCTAAATATCATGAGTCAGAAATATCAACAGCAAGAATATTGTGGTCAAGAATATCGATTTTAAGGTAAGAAATGTCGTTTTGAAAAATATAGAAGTCATTAATATCGTTTGCAAAAATATAGTTGTTTAAAATATCGATTTTTTAATTAGTGTTATGTATATTAGTATATATTTTAAATGTATTGGATGAGTTTTTTTGTATAAGAATTGTTTATGTTTTTTAATATATGTGTTAAATATTTAGAAGTTATCAATTTTATTTTAATTACATTTTGCGTTTTTCAGTTCTGTAGGGGGTTGTGGGTTTATAGTGGAATAGGTTGGGAAGTATTTTAATTATAATAAAATAATGATTATTTTTTATTTATAAATATTTATTTAACTGAGATTTTACAGTGTTAACTGTGGGAAATAATTTATTAATTATTAAATGGTTGTTAATTAATAATAATTAATTGGTAATTAATTATGGTAATTGTGTCATTTGTTTTAGGTGCGGGTTGTGGGGGTTATAGGGGTGAAGGGTGGGAAGTAATTTATTTTTAATTAATATTAGGTTAATTAATTAAAAATTAAATATGGGAATTGTGTAATTAATTTTAGGTGCGGGTTGTAGGGTTTATAGGGGTAATGGGTGGGAAGTAATTTATTTTTGATTAATTATTAATTAGTTGTTAATTGATATTAATTAATGAATATTTAATTAGGGCAATTGTTTTTTTGTTTGTGTGGGTTTTACTTTTATAGGGGTAAAGGGTGGAGAGTACATTTATTTTACTTACTGTATAATTTGTTGTTAATTACTATTAGTTTAATTGAAAATAAGTTTTAATTGTGTAATTAATTTTTTTACAGTTTACTTTTAGGTGTGGTTGTGGGGATTATAGGGGTAAAGTGCGGGAAGTTAATTCATTTTATGAGTTTTAATTTGTTTTTTAATTAATATTTCTTTAATTGGTAATTAATTATGTTAATTATGGAAGTACTTTTTTTTTAAGTTTAGATGTGGGTTGTGAATTGTGTGTTGTTCTAGGGTAGGAAATAAAAAAACGAAATTTATGTAATAATTAATGTTTATGTTTCTAAATATTTTCTAATTAAACATTTATTTGTTTGAAAATTATTTTTTATTTAATATAATATTTGTAGGTATTGGTCATATGTATTTAACATTATAAAATGTTTACATTTTTAAAAAATTTAATATAAAAAATATTTGTATTTTAATTTTTAAAATATATATTTTTTATTTATTTTGTTTTTAAAATATTTTTTAGTTAATATTTTGTTTGTTTTTAATTTTGAAATGACTGGAGTGAGAATATTAATTGTTACCCCTCTGCAATCCAACACTTTCCCTACTGTTGCACAGATTGGAGTGGGAATAGTACATTTTATCCCGCCACTATCCAACACTTTCCTTACTGTTGCACTCACTGGAGTGGGAATAGTAATTTTTACCCCTCCGCTATCCAACACTTTCCCTACTGTTGCACTGACTGGAGTGGGAACATTAAATTTTATTCCTCCGCTATCCAACACTTTCCCTACTGTTGCACTCACTGGAGTGGGAATAGTAATTTTTACCCCTCCGCTATCCAACACTTTCCCTACTGTTGCACTCATTGGAGTGGGAATAGTAATTTTTACCCCTCTGTTATCCAACACTTTCCCTATTGTTGCACTGACTGGAGTGGGAAATTTACGTTTAAAGATTTTTAAACAGTTTAATGTTTTAATTTATAATAGAATGGTTTTTTTTATTAGATTTTACGTTACTGGTATATATATATATTTATTTTTTTAATTGTAAATTTTTATATAATTTTAAAATGATAAAATAAATTAAAATTAATAGTTTATTAATTGTTTTAAAGTAAATATATATATATCTTAATGATATTGTATGTGTGTTTAACTTTAATTACGTTTATTTGTTATATTTGTTAAAATGTATATTAAATATAATTTATTTTTTAAATTAATTTTATTTAATATATTTCATATCTATTATTTTATATATATATATAAAACTCGATATTTTATACAACAATATTTTTTCTCTCGATATTTTTGTACTTACCTGTTTAAGTATAGGGAGTCGATATTTTTGCATTCTATATTTTTACCTCGATATTTTTTACATATTTTTGTAAAACATATGTTTATTGGCATTTCATAAAACAAACAGTGTGAGGATCACAATAATCAACATATCCAGATACTGACATGCCATGCACAGTGGTAACAGTTAGTCGGAGAGAGGCGATGATGTAAACGCTTCTATACCTGTCCGCTATAGAAAAGTTGCTATTGAGCCTCACAGTTCCATGAAAAGACCCAGGTACAGTATGATACAGGCCCCCCGTATATGTGATCGAGCACCAGTGCGTCGTGATCTGCTTACATTCGGACCCTCCAACCAGGAAGGCACTCCTTGGAAAGAATATAATCTAACCTGCCGAACTTAAAAAGAACCCCCCCCCCCCCTATTCCCTCCAATAACATGGTGGTTGGTGGTGACACTGTGTACGAGCGGTATGTGGTCGGCTGGGCTAAGATGTAGTATGTTAAAACTGGAACAGGTGCATGTCTCTAATCGATGGGGGGCACATCGCTGAGGGCAGGCCCTTCGTAAGGAAAGTAACTAAGAGACCCCATTTGTATTCGAAGTTCTTGTATTCGTCACGGAATATGTCCGCCATCCGTTCCAAGCAGAGGAGTCTCCATAGTCGTGAGTGCCAGATAGAGAGGGACGGGGCCGTTCTCTTCTTCCAGGCGGCAGCGATGGTTATCTTTGCCGCGCCTATGCAAGTCCACATAATAGCTTTGTCGTCCCTGGTCTGGTGCTCAAGGGCAGGGTCCCGGAGGCCAAGAAGGACTCCCTCCACACTAGTCGGTATGGGGTATCCCAGTATAGTTTTAATTTGAGCCAGGATTTCCTCCCAAAAGGGACGAATGGTGGGACAGTCCCACCAAATATGTTGGAAGTCCCCCAGCATCCCACAGCCCCTCCAACAGCGGTCCGTCGTGTTCGGGAAAATTCGTTTGAGTTTGGAGGGAACTAAGTACCAGTCCATTAGGGTTTTGAAGTGTGCTTCTCTAAGTTCGAGGGAGTGATTGAACTTTGATATGTCGGACCATAGTGCCGTCCATTCTCCATCCTGGATATCGCGCTGCAGTATCCCCTCCCACATGGACATGTAACGCGGTTGGGCGGAGTGGGTGCTGGAGAGCAGGTAATTATAGAGAAAGGAGATTACGCCTCTCATGGAGCCCACTGTTCTAACATATTTCTCGAATCCCGTTTTCTCTCTTGTGGCGTGTTCGTGTACTTGAGGGGTGAGAGCCCAGTGCCGGAGTTGGAGATAATGAAAATGTTCCTCTGGGCTAAGATGGAAGTCCCTTCTGCAACTATCAAAGGTGAGGAAATCATGGTTGTGGAACAGGTGATCGAGCATGAGGCAGCCTCCCTCCCTCCAGGCATCGAATGGTCCCTCATGGAGAGCTGGCGGAAAGGCCGGGTTAAAGTGGATCGGGGTGTACGGGGAGGGGAACGTAGTCCATCCCTCGCTCCCCGCCACAGAGTCCCAAACCTTCAGCACAGTGCGGGTGGGGGTGCTAATGTATGCGTTCGCGGGGCGATCTTTCTTGGCTTTCCAAATTAAGTCCCAGATTGTCCTTCCCGCTACTCCTCTATCCATATGGAGCCAGTGTTTCCCTGATTCCTTTTTAAACCATTCTGTCACTATTCGCAGTTGGGCAGCTTTGTAATATAGCCCAATGTCCGGTAGTCCCACTCTCCCTTAGCTCTAGGCCGCCGCAGGATGTTAAAGGATAAGCGAGCCCGCCTCCGCTGCCATATGAACTGTGTGAGTAACGATTTAATTTTGGGTAGAAAGGTGGCCTCAAGCTCGATAGGTAAGGCTTGAAATAAATATAATAGTTTGGGCAGCAATGTCATCTTGATGGCATGAATGCGGCCAAGCCAGGAGATGAACAGCGGCCTCCATCGCCGGAGATCTTTTTCAATTTGGCGAATGGCCGCCGGAAAGTTGGCTTTATATAACCCCTCCACCCGGGGGGTTAATTGAATTCCCAAGTACTGGAGAGATTGGCTAGTCCACCGCAAGGGAGATTGAGTCTGGAGGTGTTGTGCTTCATCGTCCGGTAACATAAGGTTAAGTACATAAGATTTGTCTAAATTGGCCTTAAAGCCGGCTACCACCTCGAACTTGGCCAGCTCAATTTCCAATGTCGGAAGGGAACGAGCCGGATCTGCAAGTGAGAGGAGTACGTCATCCGCAAACAGCGAGATTTTATGGTCCTCTCCACCGAAGTGAATCCCCTTTATCGCCAGATTGTTTCTAATGGACATAGCAAAGGGCTCGATACTTAAGGCAAAAAGCAGGGGCGACAGAGGGCACCCCTGCCGTGTGCCCCTCGAGAGAAAGAAGGGAGCCGACGTTACTCCATTAACTTGTACCCTCGAGCGAGGATGGGCGTAATTGGCCTGGATCATGCGAATGAATTTGTCAGCAAAGCCAAAAGATTTAAGGACGCGTAAGAGAAATGCCCAGTCCACCCGAACGAAGGCCTTCTCGGCGTCAAGGCCTACCAAGACCGCTGGTATATCCTTTTTGGTGGCTTTTTTGATGAGGTGTATTGCGCGCCGAATTTTATTATGTGTTTGTCGCCCTGGTATGAATCCCGATTGGTCGGGATGGACTAAGTCAGGCATTAAGTCCTGAATCCGATTTGCTAGGATGGTGGAATAGAGCTTGGCATGGAGATTGAGGAGGGCTATAGGTCGGTACGAGGCACATAATTGTGCATTCTTCCCAGGTTTCGGAATAACCGTAATGACTGCATCGGCCATCGAGGGGGTCACCTCTCCCAGCTCAGCCATCTGATTGAAAAGGCTTGTGAGATGGGGAGTAAGGTCGGCTGCAAAAGTTTTATAAAAGTGGGCCGTGAGACCGTCCGGACCCGGGGCTTTGTGTAATTTAAGTGCTGCAATAGACTCGCCGACCTCCTCCTTGGTTATCGGGGCAGTGAGTTGATCATTTACGGCTTGTGGAATGCGAGGGAACCGCAGGGCCCGTAGATAGTCGTCCTGCAAGGACGAATCTTTAGGTTCTGCAGTGTACAGTGATTCATAAAAGGAGCGGAAGAGGGCAGCCTTATCCCCATCCTGTTGGATCGATTCCCCGTCGCTACCACAAAGGTTTCCAATATATTCCCTCTCTCTCTTCTCCCGGAGTTGCCGCGCCAGGGGCCGGCCTATTTTATTCCCCTGCGTAAAAGAGGTATGACGGAGTTTTAAAAGGGTGTATTCTGCCCTATTGTTGTAGATGGCCTTTAACTTGCCTCGTAAAGGCATAAGGGGGCGTAGCGTAACTCTAGAGGGGTTATTTTTGTGTGCTGATTCCGCCTGCTCCAATTCCTTCTCCAGGGCCTCCCTTTCCCGCGCCCGTTGTTTATGGAGTGTGGAGTTGAGCTCAATACATTTCCCCCGCAGAACCGCTTTAAAAGCATCCCAGTTAATGCTCGGGGAGGTGTCTTCAGGTCTATTGTTGGCGAAGTATTCTGTGATTGCTTCTCGGAGCTCAGTGCGGAGTACCCTGTCACGCGTCAGGGAGACTGGAAAATACCATTTAGGAGTCGCAGTGGGAGCTGCTCTCCAATGTAAGCCTATGGCTAACGGGCAATGATCTGAGAGGGAGAGGGGCAAGATCCTAGCGTCCTGGAGAGTGCCCACTAGTCTTTGGCTAATAAAAATATAGTCCAATCGGGAATGTGTGTGTGGACATGGGAGTAGAACGTATAATCCCTGGTCTGTGGATGTTGTGTCCGCCATGCATCTCTAAGCCCTAGATCGAGTATTCTCTGTTGTAAGTCTGCCATGAAGGAGCCCGTGTCTGCCCTGTGTGGTTGAGTGCTGTCGAGATCCGGTTGCCATGTGAGATTGAAATCACCCATCAGGATTATTGGGCCCTCCGCAAAACGGTCAATTTTATCTAGTAAAAGTTTGAGAAAGCCTGTTTGGCCTGTGTTTGGTGCGTATATAGCGACAAAGGTGCATAATGTGCCTCTCAAGGTACCCTTCACCAAGATCATCCTTCCCTCCCTGTCCGATTGGACGTCTAGAGGTTGAAACTTTGTTGAGTGAAAGAGAAGCGCCACCCCCCGGTGTTTAGTAAGTGCTGACGCACGATAGATAAGGGGATATTGTTTGTGCTTAAGCCTCATTTCGTCCGCCCTCTTAAGGTGAGTCTCTTGGAGTGCCACAATGTCCAAGTGGTGATCCGTGAGGTATTTCCATACCCTCTGCCGTTTCTGCGGCGAGTTAAGGCCCCTAACATTCCACGAGGCAATCGTGATTACCATCTTGTCAATGGGGATTCACCTCCCTCTCCCACACCCGCCCATCCGATCCTCCCTTGCCTGTCCATCAAGAACACCTGCCCCACAAATGCCACAATAGACCCGTGACTGCCCCATCCGTCCCACCGTCCCTGAGTGAATAGTGCCCCCACCAGGAACCTATCCCCCCCATCCCCCAACCACCGCCCTCCCTCCCCCAGAAACTCCCTCCCCAAAAACAAAAAAGAACAAAAAAACAACAAAACCCTCAACCCCAACTGTACCAACAGTAACATGCGTCGGATTGACGTACAATCTCTGATCGTGAGTGTAATCAGCTGTTCAGACGTGTTGGCGGATGGCGTGGCCATTGTCCCCATCCGCGCTCATCCCGGGACATCCAAAGAATCGGAGATCGCAATCTGTAATAGCTCCGTGTAGTCGGGCAACGCCATTCTGACCGCAAGTCCGAGTAGATCGAAAGGTTGTCAAGTTCTAATTCCCCCATTTGAGCCCGAGTATCCGAGGCGGGGGGGGGGGGCTCAATACTCCGTAGTCCCTGCAGATTCCCAGCGTATCTTCACTAGATCGCTGCATCACTTGTGGTTTCCCCTGGAGCTCATGGACCATTGTGTCTGCGAGAGGCCGGATCGCTTAGGGCCCTGTGTTTTACTCGAGGAGAGTTCTAGATCGCTTACAGGGAAACCCAACAGGTCCAAACCGTCTTTCAAATCTGTAATATGGTGTTGCTTGTTATTATACTCGAAGCTGAGACCAAACGGGTATGTCCATCTGTACCTAACTTTCTTCTCTCGCAGGGAGGAGGTAATGGGCCGGAATTGTTGTCTCCTCGCCAAGGTTGCGGGCGCCAGATCTTGGTAGATGCTACATGTGTGGTCCTGAAAGGAGACCGCATTGTGCTTCCTGGCTGCTAACAGGACTGCCTCTTTCACCTTATAGGAGTGAAATTTCACCAGAATGTCTCTTGTGCGTTTCTGTCTTCCCGTTGGTGGTCCTTTCCACCTTGATCTTCAATGTTTGGGGACTCAGAATCTCCGCAAACAGGCCCATGAGAAAGGCTTCGAGATCGTGGCCCTCCGCCCCCTCCTCCAGGTCCCGGATCCGTAGGTTGTCCCGCCGGGCCCTGTTCTCTAGGTCTTCCGTTTTCAGTTGGGTCTGGAGGAGTTGGTCCTGTAGGGCGTGCACTTTGTCCTGCATTTCGGAAGTCCGTTTATCGACCTCCTGGGTCTGTGTCTCTAGCTCTACCACTCTGACGCCTACGGAGTCCACATCTTGCTGGAGGGTGGCCATTCTTTCGTTAAGGTCTGACTTCAATTGATCTATGGAGGCCTTAATGTCCTGGCCCAGTTCTTTTCGGAGTTCCATTCTGAAATCTCGCAGGGAGGACATGAGGTCATCCTTTGTGAGTACCATGGCGTCGATAGTATCGTCTCGGTCTAGAGTCACTTGCTTGTCCAACGGGGGAAAGAATTGAGAGACTTTAGGTGTCGCTTTAGGCAGCGTCTTCTTTGGCGGCATAGAGGCAGGCCCAGTGATCTCTCCTTAACCACCTTACGGCAGGGCTCCCGTCGCCTTCTCTAAGCTCTGCAGGTGGTCGGCGACACTGGTCATCGGGATTCCCTCGTGGGGCTTCGTTTCCTCACTTCTCCCAGGGCTCTGCGCTCCCTCCGCGTCTGCGGCAATCGACTAATAGGTAGGCTGAGGTCCGTGCGTCAACTTCTCACCCGCTAGGGACCCGCAGCACTGTGCTGTAGTCTGCCTCCTTCTTCCACCAAGGTCGGTCCTCCCCTGCGCTCTTACTGCGACATCAATATGGGTCAGGCCCAGCAGGAAACCCCACGTCCTCTCAGTGCACCATGTGGATTGGAGGAAATAGTGCTTCACTCAGGCGTCACTCTGCGTCCCACCTCATCTGCTCTCAGCCTGCCAGCTCGTGGAGCCGCTCGCCACCACCACGGCGTCCCAAAGCGCTCAGGCTCCGACCCACAACTGAATATCTTCCACGTGGCGCGCCACCACCGTGGAGGTGTAGCGGGTGGCAGTATAAAGTGCGGGGCCTTTTCACTGTAATCCCCCGTTTACTCCGCCATCTTAGGGTCAGGCATGGATAGAATGGCGCCCGGGAGTCGGCCGACCCCCTATTGCGGCTCACCCAGGGCGGGTAAGTCAAGTCTGGTCTCTTCGCAGACGGCGCTCTCCTACCCTCCGCTTACACGAAGGCCCCCATGTACCTTATGGTAGCCGCGGAGTCCCACACAGCGTCGGCACCGGGAGTCAGACGGTATGTCCGTCGTAGTTCTGTGCTGTAGCTAGAACGGCTGTGGCGTCAACCCCGTGTTGCAGTCTGGGCAGGGAGCGGGGCCCTTAGGTCGTCCGGCCTCTGTGGTCACCTCCGCGTCAGGCCAGATCCTCTGCAGTTTGTTGCGCTGTCGGCGCCATTTTAGGAGGCTCCGCAGCCGCACCTTCGAGGCTCCGTTTTGTATGTCTACGGGGCTCTCGTTGCCTTATCCTTCAGGTTCCGCATACACCAGCCTCAGATCATCGGATCGGTGGTCTTGGCGATCTCGGCGATGCCGTATTGCAGTCTGTACGGTCCCGAGACTTAAGCGCGGACCGGGAGCCGAGACGGATTACGTCCGCTCGGCCATCTTGCCCGGCCACGCCCCCTACATCTATATTTTTGAGGTCAATATTCTGTCAGTGAACCACCAGTTTCAACCCCTAATGAGTGTCAATTTTTTTTAGATAGGCAGGTACCATCACTTAACTTCATTCTTAGGGACCGATTACGATGTCGGTCGAAAGTGCCTCCACGGCCCTGACCGGAGGCGGTCGGACTGACCAATTTTGCTTCGGATGCGGTCGCTCCGACCACTGTATTATGATGCCCAAAAACCCATTGCTTACCGACCGACTCAGTTTCTCTGACTCAGACTGGAAATTCCGACCACAAAGCTCTCGGAAACGCCTAATGGAGCGAATCGGAGTGACTCCCGACCCAGGAACCGCAAGCCCCATTATGATGCGTATTTCCGACGCACTGTCTCTGTCGGTCCAACCAACTTGTCAGAGCAGGCTGAAGGGGAGTATATCAAGTCCGAAAATCAGCACAACACGCTACCTACGAAATCTGCAGAGCAAATATGGAGTCCATCGCGCAGGTCATCCCTCTACTATACATCATCGATGAATATGAGAATCCAAAGTGACATGGAAGGCGCCGCATGTAAGTTCCACACCTACCCCTTGACATGAACGTAACTAGCAAGCAAAAGTCAATAGAGTTTAAAGTGTCCCGTAGCATGTTGAGCATGGCAAAAGAAGGAATGTCATCATCAGGTATCTTCAGTCTGATCGGGAAAGGCTGGGAGAAACACAAATTTAAGATTGGATCAGAAATGGCTATAGCTACTTATATATATGTATACCTACATGAATGGATGAGTACCCCAGCACAAAAGGCAATATTACATGGCAACAAAACATGAGTACACTAATAAAAGTAGGTCCACAGAAACATATGCACTGGCACCAGGGCAGCTCCTAGATTCATCATTTCCCCGGGCAGAACCTGAATATATGAAACGCATATAAATACTATAAGATGCCATCTCATAGGAAGTCACATTGCAGGAAGTGACTTCAAGTCATCATATTTACCCTGCCATTGTTCAACCAGCTTTGCAAGAAGCACTTCATCCAGGGAGATATCTGGAAATTGACCAACAATATGTATAAACACCACATTAAAATGATGTCAAAAGAGAGGGCAGATCTGTCAAGTGTCAATACAATACAACCACCCAATTGGATGGAAAAGCTAGACCTAACTCGTTTACAATTCCACATCTTACTTACCCTGATGCACCAATTGTTGACAGATCAATACATTTCTCTAAACACTAAACTGACTAATATAGTCCAACCTGATCTGCCACTCCCCCATCAGCCCAATTGCGCAGTCCCACATCCTGTGTCCTGCTGAGTACAGCAGTGTCGGGCAGGCATCCACCAGAGCCTCTGCTCGCCATGATCTCAGCCTCACCACAGGGCAGGTAGCCAGGTCACTATAGGGAGTCACAACCAGCATGGGATGTTGTATGTGTCAGTAATAACATTTTAAGGATACAGCACATATCCAGAGCAGTACTCAGACATATGAATTCCTTCCATACAATCCATATCATGCACCCAGGTCTGCATGCATGCACACCTCACTCCAATACATTGGGCCACAACTATCTTGGGGCCTAGTATGCTTTGTCAGGTCAGGTTTACATGACCCTGGTGGACCTGTGGCATTCCCCCACCACTGTATACTGAGGCCAGCCAGCAGAGCATGAGCTAGAATCCCTACCTGTACAGTCAGGACATGGTCTCAAAATGTCTCACTTGGAGTCACATTTTTCAAAAAGGTCTAGAGTAATAAGAGTCCACATTCAGCAGGCTTGAATTCTGCAGGCACATAAAAGGATGGTGCATGATCCAAAACCTTGGGAAAGGAAGACACACATCTCAAAACTAACACAATTTCTCATGTACAAAATAAAGACACAGGGAATTGCGTTTGGTGGCATATGGGTCAATGTATGCAGCTGCACATGAGTTACAAGACATTTCAACAGCAAAACCAATTTCTTACTCTCATTTCATGATCATGTCTTGGGAATAAATTGGTATGAATTTAAATCATCTTTCATTAAGCAGGCAATGCAGATACGGTCAGCTGTGCATAACAAACATTCATCACTGAGTCAAGTATACTACAATAGGAGCATATGGTACAGTATTGAACTATTCCAAAAAAATGATAACAAGATAGACGAGCAAAGAGGGATCATGGGCATTCAGAAGGTCAGCATCCCACATACCTCACAGTCCAGACATGTGGGGTGAGACCGTGGCCTCTAGTACAACAGCCATAGTTAACAGTTGACATTTTAGCATATGTGGGTTCCAAGAGACCCCCCCCCCCCTCCACGTGATCGAAGGAGGAGATGTCAGGCTCCCAGTCTGCCTCACATGGCAGAGCAGCTGCTCTATCTAGCCATGTCAGGACCACCTCTGATAGGTCCATGACCACGTGTACATGAGCCTAGCCCTTCAAAGTCCTTCACCCATCCAGTGGCTCTTCCTGTGTATCCTCTAAGTCCTGTAACAAGTTGTCCTACAGCTTAGATATGGCAAACCTGTGGAGGCACACGACTTACTCCATGTGCAGCCCAGTTGCCTCAGCCCTACCCCATTAGAGAGTCGCTGCGCCCAAGTGTTGCAGTGTTGGGAGTGCAGTGGCCTAACAATGCAAGCAAATGGCCTGGCGTGCTATGAGCATTTACAAATCCATCCCATCATTGGATACCTTTTAAAACCTCATCAGCATGAATATCCCTAACTGCATCCCCTCCAATGGAAGGAGGCTGACCCAACCCGTCACTGCGTCAAGTACATCTGTAACTCTGGGCCACAGGTTCGCAGCATACAGCCATGCCCAGAACATATGTATCAAATCCAAATTAGGTGCATGACATCGTGGGCACAGAGGGCAGGACACAAACTTTTGGGGTAGGACAGCTGGGGCTCGTCCCAGATCAGTGTCTCATGGCCAGGGAACAGGTGACAGTGGGTAAGTCGTCATGTGTGCAAAGCCATTAACAAACAAGGTTACCAGTCTCCGACCTCCACCCATGAAGTGCAGGGCATTGGTTAGGGGGTGATGCTCCAGTTCAGTGTCTGTGACTCTCCACAGGTGTCCCATCTCAGCTATCAGTGTGCCATGTGCCAAGAAATGGCCCCCCAGAATGTCAGGATCTTCCTGCAACTGGCCAAAGGTAATGTGCTCCCGAACAGGTCCCCCACTGAGGTAAATCCCGTGTCTCTCCATGCCGTCAGTCTCTCCCTAACAATGCTTGTATGGAACAGTGCTAGGAAGTGCAGAACAACATGCGGAGAGTACAGGATCATGTCCGTCAGTAGCCTCGGGCCCTTATAGCTCAAATAAGCCACTTTCACCAGGCTGTCAGCTCCATAGGGGAGCTGCGCTCCAGGGAGCAGCACTGATCCTGCCATCTCCTGTACCCTGTATGTTGGGAACATGCCCACTTCGTACAACTGCCTCCCAGCCAAACATCACACCGGTCATTGCAGCAGTGCTGCCACGTAACATTTCATAAAAATTGCACACCCTTTCGACTGGCAGCTGCAGCCTCTGCAGAGCCACACATATCCTGCCCCTATTGCAGATCAACCCTCGCAGCATGGTGTCCAACTCCCTGGAGGTGGCACGAGGCACAGCCACCGCTAGGTGATGGGAAAAATACAAGATGCGGGGGAGCATTACCATCTTGGAAAGTGAATTACATTCTTGGGCTGTAACTGGGAGTGTGCTACAAAAATCCATCTGTGGACGTAAGGAAGATATGGCCCAGGTCAGATTTACACAATGAAATTGTGTGCATCATGACAATCAGAGATCCCGAAGTACCAAAACAACCGAAGCTACCGCATCACCCTCTGCTCACCCGCCATCACCTCTTGAGGAGGATACGCCACACAGAGGGGAAAAAAACACTTGGCTCAGTGAACACACAAACTCGACACACTCTAGAAATCTGATAGTCTCACAGAAATATCTGGAATTTCCCTGAAGATATACTGAATATAGAGCAGCATGTCGTCTGCATCAATGGATACTACATGTACCTCATTGTCTAGTGGAACTCCCCATGCTTACTACCCCTGACAAAGTTTCTGGGCTAGCGGGTACATTGCCAGGTCAAAGATCAGTGGGGAATGTAGAGCAGCATGTCATCTGCATCAATGGATACTACATGTACCTCATCGCCTAGTGAAACTCCCCATGCTTACGTCCCCTGACAAAGTTGCTGGGCTAGCGGCTACATTGCCAGGGCAAAGAGCAGTGGGGAAAGGGGACAGCCCTGACGAGTTCCCCAGCCCAATCTAAAAGAGGGTGACATGTCTTTTCAAAACTGGACTTGGGCAGTCTCTCGTTTGGAAAAAGACATAAGTGTTGTTGCAGCTGCCAAGCCATGCCCAGTTTTGACACAGTGGTAAACAGGTATTCCCAATTAATGGTATGGAATGCCTTCACTAAGTCCAGCACTATGCAGGCTACATAGGGACACCTCCCCTGGACCAGCTACAGCACCCTATTTTGTCTCCGAATACTAAGCGTCGTGGATCTATCAGGGATATATACCTTTTGGACCCCATGCACTAGATGCAGCATGTGTACCAGCAGGAGAGGTGCCACTACTGCACTAAGGTTTTAAAATCCACTGCTAGCATGGACAATGGATGGTAGGACGTCAGTTCGGTCGGGTCACTGTTGGGTTTTACCAATGATCCCAACAAAGACTTCCGCATTGGATTGCGGTTGTCTCCAATCACTCAAGGTGGCCGGAGAGAGCTACAGTCACCTGGGGGCAAGTATAAGCTCATAGGACATGTAGAGCTTGGACGGAAGGCCGTCCAACTCTGGAGTTGTCAACATGGCAGTGCGCATAATCTGTGTATCTCTGGTACCAGCCAACGGGTTGTTGATCACCGCATGTGCTACCTGATCAAGTACAGGCAGATTCAATCTAGTCCGGAATTAGGCAATATCTACCTTGCACTCAGACTATGGGGGAATGTACAGGCCACGATAATACAAAGTGAAGGATTCATGGTTGGCTGCCTGACTAGTGCGCATCTGGTGCAGGTGATCCCTAATCATCGTCATGTGCTGGGTTGTTGTTATGCCACAGAGGAGGCAGGCCAGGAGTTGCCCTGGCTGATCTGCCTCTGCATGCATTCCAGATTGTCATGTTTCAAAGTAAAAGCAACGCAGTTGCTCAATGAGATGGATGTGGTGTGTTAGGGCATCTGTCAGCATGGGTAACATCCCAGGCTGCAACCGGACCGCAGTCTCCTGCTGACCTAGTGGTGCCTCTGTTTCCATCAAAGCCCTGTGGATATTGGCCGTAGCCCCCATCAGAGCCCCAAGCATCCGCCACTCAGTATCGCTTTCAGGACTTCCCACTCCAACAACCTAGAAGTGGCTGTGTCCCAGTTGTCAGTGAAATAATTGGAGATGGATTCCCTCAGTAATTCACAAAACGCATGGGGCAAGAACAACATAGGCTGCAGTTACTATGTGTGGACTGGGGGTCGTTGCACACTACACCCAATGTGTATGTGTATAGGGTTATGTTCTGAGAATGTTATTCACAGGTATTCAACATCTAGCACCTCAGGCTGTAGTGTGTGCTGATAACAAATATTCCCATTCAGAATGTGCAGATTGTGTACTGCAGAGTAGTAGGACTACTCCTAGGTCTCTGGATGTAGGATCCACCAACAGCGTCGGAGGGACCAGTGCGCAGCCCCTTGTGTAATGCATGCTGCCAACACTGGAGAGGATGGCAGGGGGGGGCGGGGACGGTTAATCTGTGGCTCTTGGACAAAATTGAAATTGCCATCTTCAAGCCAGGGGATATGGGCACACCTCGTAAGGATGAGGGATAGACGCTGAATGAAGTTTGGTTTGGGTTTGGCCACATTCAGCACATAAACACTGCCCAATAACATTGGCAAACATCTAGGAGCCCCTCTACAAATACATATTTCCCTCAGGCTCCATTGCAGTGTCTAATGGGCTAAATGGGGCCCGCTGTACGGACCCACACAAGGGCTCCCCTTGCCAAACAAGAGTAGAGGATGCAAAAAGATTGGCTATGCAAGCACTTCTGGAAATGGGTCTCCTACTCCTGTGTCACATGGGTCTCTTGTAACAGTGCAATGTTTTTGGCCTGCGCATCCTAACATATCATCACAATGCGTGTCTCTTCCTTGTCATCCCCATACCTCTGACATTCAAAGTCATAATGCCATAAGTACTCATGTGTGTGTAGTGTACTGGGAAGTGTGGGGAGGAGTTTCAGAAGAATGCTGCACCAAGGTGGGCCAGCAACATACATCATGGAGTATTTTCTTGGGGGGCCATGGGCCCTAATCGATGGCCTGCTACTCAATGAATCTGCATCACAAAAAAAAAGGAACCCTCAATACCTCCATCACAGGGCAGTATCCAAGGGGAAGACTGAGCAATCAGTGACATCAACCTACAAAGGGAAAACTACCAGTCATGCCCACATACAACTCAGCCAAGGAATGCAGGGTGAAGGCAACGTGCCCTGTGATGTCAATAGGTTTTGCATATGCCAGTAGTCTCCTAGCGGCCATTCCAACAATCTGTAATGAACAATTAGTGGCAGGCTGCAAGCAGCAGCTAACAAAAACTACCTCTCAAACTTTCATCTGGCAACTGTTTTTGCAGACTTGCATCTACCTATCCTCTCCATGTGTACCTTTCCATATTACCTCTTGGTCCGTCTAATCTCTACTTGTACTGGTCTGACCCCTCTCACATCCACCTCAAAGTACATGCTCATCTGTCAACCTATCCTTCGCCCACAAGCTCTTTATAATCACCCTCTGGTGCTGCCATCCTTAAAACCATCTCTTGCCTCCAAGCTCTAGCCTTGAACTCTTACTATTCCACCCAGACATTCTCATTCTGGTGCTGCACCTCTTACATCCACACCTACATTCCCTGCAGCACTTGTCACCTCTATGTATATAACAGCTCTCCCATTCACGCTGTACACACAATGTACTGTACTCATCACCTCCTCAGCAGACGATAACCATATCATGTCAAATGTACCACTCTCATCCCCCTCTCTCCCCTTTCCAATGGCTTTGGGATACTCATTTTTGACAAGGTGCACCATTGTATACACCTCTTACATCCACTTTTAACACCGCAACACATCTCTCACCATTCATTCATTCTACTCTGCTTAAGGCCTACTAATAGTCATTTGACAAACTAGTGCAACCACATATTCAAACACACCATCCATCTACTGGCCAACACCTCGCATCTCTCCATCCAGCATCCTAACTTACACAAATGGTGTATCCCCTTGTCATCCACCTATCCACTTTGTTTGCCCAAAAAACTTTAACCTTGTCTCACTGTGTGTCTCTTACATCCACATCTCAGTTCCATGCTCCACACATCTTTAACTCCTGCATATTAACAACTACCTTTCTCAATGAATCTGTCTCTATCACAGCCATCTTTCACCGTAGTGCCACAGACTTCAGCTCTCATCTCCTGCCAGCCTCCAACCTTGTCTAGCTGGTTCAACCTCTATCACATCTACCTATTCCTAGCATACCTCGCACAGGCTTTAACCAGTTTTTCAAGGTCCTACACTCTGATATGCACATCCCAGAATTTCCAACAATTCCCATTGTGATAATGAGGGTACTCTATGTATCCTATACAAGCACTGCCTTTGACCTTAACTCCTTCCTTCCACTCATCTACATTGTTACTTGTTCTGCCCCTATTACGTCCGAGTCTCCCCTCCATGTAGAAAATAGCAACACAACTCACTTTCACCTCTAACCTTGTTTAGCTAGCTCAGCCCCTCCAACATTAACCTCTTCAACAACATGTGCATCTATGCTTCACATTTCAACACCCACCTTCTCCCTTGTCTGTCAATTTAGTGCATGGGTGTAACACAGGCTCCTGTAGCACATGCACAGCAGACGGGCCCACAACACTTCTGGGGACTCATAATCCACTCTGTAGAACACATGGAGCACAGGACAATCCACTAGCCTTAACAACCCTCAAAGTTCACGTCTGTGTGATCTGGGCCAGCATCAAGCATTCCTCAAAACTCCTCCATTGTCTTCAACATACAAATGACTACATACACAACTATCATATGCTCAACTCCAAATGATGTGTGGGTAAAATAGTATAGTCCTAGCTTGTACAAACAAAATATTTGTCAGTGGAAAAGTGTGAACCAAACCCAAATCTCATCCATTCTCCACTCTTCTCCCTCTGCCCTCATCCCTGGTGAGCAGTGCCCATTGTGCTACGATGGCATAATGGCTGTCAGACTTAAGTTGTATGGGCGTCCCATAGGATTCTCTGATGTTCATTCAGGCAGGGGCATTGTGTATGCCGATTGAGGGGTGACAGCAAAGCAAGTCTGGCAGGAAAAGAAACTCAAATTGAACATTCTCATTCAAGTTTGTAAACTGAAAGGCTGTTTGTGCCAAACATATTGACCTCTCAGCCCATTCCTAAGGGACCCAGGTGAGGGGTGTTGTGCGTTTATTGTGCATCTCCCTGCTGCACTATGGCTGAAAAACCCAAGGGAGGGGGCTGACCACCTGTAGCTCATAACACTGACAGTCCACTGAAGGCAGTGCTCTTTGCCGGGCCCTGTAGTCATTAGCATTTGTGAAGTCCTGGGTATCTGTCCACAGGTAGCGTCAGCCCGTACAGGCACACACCATCCACCCTGAACTAAATATACTCTACACCACTCCTGTTACCAACGACTTAGGTTCAGTATGTTTGCATGAACTGAGCCAAGAAGGAGATTGTTGCAGTGCATTGTCATGCTGAAAAGGTATACCTTCGGCTGTGTCACATGAGGAGGCTAGAAGGGGCATTGGATGACCAAGCATAGACAAATGTCGTTCACTCAAAATTAAGGGTCCCAATTTTCAGTTTTTACTGATTTTTACAGATAAATACAGACAGAAAGTAATGTGTATCCGGTCTGTATTTATTTTTAAAAACGGAAAATTGCTGAAAATTGTTCTTTTTGTGAAAGACTTTCCATGCGGTCTTTCATAAATTCCAGGCAAAAGCTGAGCAGATAGACAGCATGGGAAGTTACAAAATAGGATCAGATTTCCTTAAATACAGGCATATGTTAACACATATTTGTAGTAGAACGCTAATATGCACCTATGGGTATAGTGTTTTGTTGTATAGTGTTATGTGGCTGCTTAATTTGCTAAAATGCGACAGGCATCCACATACGAGTGCACGTCTGGGGGCATGGCCAAGTCAGCCATGATGGCGGACGTGTCCGACTGAGGCTCCGTGAGTCGGCACGAATCTTGCCACTTATTTGCACCGGAGGGGTCTCAAACTGACCTATCCAGACCAGACACACCAGCGTGGACACCAGAGCATTAATTACCCGCTCTAAAAATCACGGAGCCGAGAATCATAGGGCTCTTCCAGGTGAAGACACTGATTCAACATGGTGGCGCCCACAAGAAAGAGATGAGTCCGATAGCTGCATGGTGAGGTTCCTATCGGACACCTAATCATGCTTACAGACGGGGACCAACAAGGGTGAGAGCGTACTTGGAGAAGTGATTGGGAGGTCCCAGATACAGAGAGAATGGCCAGCAGACCATTGCTGGGTGCAGCTGCCCCCGGCCCCCAGACACTACGAGGCTACGCGATCGGCCCGACCGGAGCCGGACAGAATGGAAGAAGCAGCTGCGGCTACCGGAGCAGCCTGCCACGACCTGGGACAGCGGGGTGAATGCTTGAAGGAAGGGGGCCCAAGCTCGTAATGAACAAAGCGCCAATAGAAAAACCCTGCTAGACACTGGAGGTGAGAAACACCACCCCCCCTTCGGCTGCACCGAGCCACGTGCCGCTCCTAGGCAGGGAGCATGATTATACACCATTGCACCGCACCATCCCAAGTCATCATGCTCACAGACGGGAACCAACTAGGGTGATAGCGCACCCAGAGAAGTGATCGGGAGAACCCAGGTACAATGAGAATGGCCAGCAGACCATTGCATGGTGTGGCCGACCCTGCCTCCAGGCACAGTAAGGCGGCGCGATCGGCCCAACTGGGGCCGGACAGAAATGAACCGGAACGAGTGGGGGGAAAAAAAGCAGCTGCGGCAACCGGAGCAGCCTGCTACAACCAGGGACGGCGGACTGTTTCAAGGGGGGGCAGCTCATAATGAACAAAGCGCCAACAGAGAACACGTGCTAGATGCTGGAGGTAAGAACCACCCCCCCGTAGGCCGTGCCGAGCCCCGCGCCGCTCCCAGGCAAGGAGCATGATTATGCACATCATTGCACTGCACCATCCCAAGCTACCACGAGCGCTGAACAAAGTGCAGGCTGTTATAAGCGGTGAGATGTGTAGTTGAAGCTGGAGCTGAAGTGTGCTCTAAAAAGGGAGAAACAATGCAGGCCTAAAAGACTTCCCCGCAGCACTAAGCAGGCGACCCTCCCCGCCCAACTCACGAAGAATACCAAAATCAACCCGATACCGATAAAAACGGATGAATGATTGTGGGGGGGCTCTCAACCAACACTGTCACCGGAGAGCACTCAAAGGACATTGAAATTAAGACCCCCCACCACCCACGTTGCGCCGTGTATGTCTGTAAAGCAGGGGACACGAATACACAACAAGCTTCGCAGCACTGCCACAAGTCGGAGCGAGTGCCAAATAGTGGGCAACGAATACTACATAAACAACAGCGTAACGCCAACACAAATCGGAACGAACCACACAGTGATTAGCGAGCACCCAGAAGGCTTGTCAGCAGTGAAAAACAGACGATCCTTCCCACTCACCAGTTGTGTAGCGCCAAGCACTAATTCAAAGCACGGGACATTACCATATAACGAACTGCACGCCACCCCCGCAAACTAGAGCGAGCGCCGAACAGTAAACAGGAACCGCTAAACGATAGCCTACATAACGCCACCGCAGGTCAAAGCGAGCGCCAAAGTAGTGCACAGTGAGCACTCAGAAAATCTGCCTGAACAGCGCGCCACTCGGCACCAACATCGAGGTGCGGACCCAAGCAATACAGGAGTAAACCATCTTCCATCCCATTGCTGTTAAGACCCAACCAAAGCACAAAGGGTGGATAAAAACTCATCTGAAGACAAACAGACCAGTGGGCCCGCAAAGGGATGCGCCCAACCTTACACAGAATGGGAACGCTTCGCTCGCACACCGGTTCACTAATGCCTGCTACAACACAAAGCAACCCTGCAGTCACTAAACAGCAGCAATGAGACACGGAAGCACCCCTCGCATTAACCATGTCGGAAAAACTGGACAAGGGTTTGGAAGCAATTGAACACTCCAGGGTCTCGATGGAAGAAAGATTTGTCACTCTGGCTACAGACCTTAACCTGCTCCGCGATGATCACCGCAAACTTGCGGACAAAGTGGCGGACGGAGAAAAGACAATCGCCAACCTGCAACCACTAGCCAAAACGTAACAAGAAACACTGCGGACACTGTTAGATCGGATGGCAACCCTAGAAGAACGCATACGCGACCTTGGAGGACGCTTGTGGAGATGAAACATTCGTGTCCTAGGCCTTCCGGAAGTAATAGAAGGGACAAATCCCATTGAATATATGTAAACCTGGACTTGCTCTTTCACGTCAGATACGGACCTCACCACTTTCTTCTCAATAGAAAGGGTGCACAGGGTGCCAGCTTGTTGGCCACCCCAGGCTCCCCACCCGGTCCACTACTTGCGAAATTCCTCCACTACAGAGACAGAGACGCGGTACTCCGTGCTGCCAGACAACATGGATCCATCCAAATTGAAGACAAACACATAATGCTCTTCCCAGACTATTCCCGAGCAGTGCAGCGCCAACGATCCTCATTCTTGGAAGTAAAACGCCGTCTTCACCAGGAAGAAATTCAATATTCGCTGCTGTTTCCGGCAAGGCTCAAAATCATGCAGGATGGGTCCTCCACATTTTTTATGGATCCCGAGGCAGCCTAGGATTAGATAGATCAAAACTGTCAAAATCACCCAAGCTCAACCTTCAAAAACACCAAACGGCCTCAAACAATGAAGAACAACCATTGTCGCCGCAAAAGACAAAACAGGCGCTTAAAATCTGGGACCCGCTCCCAGATCACAGAATCCCCGGACCTAGAGCAAATTATTGCTGAGCGCAGAAAAGTCCTGCAGGCAGCAGCAGAAACAGAGCCAGCCTCACCAGCAACAGATGACGACAGAGGCCCTCACATCTTCACATCGGAAGAGGCAGGCAGTGATTAGACTTTATCCCAGTCAGGCTCTGTGACCCCCGCAGATACGCTGATATGAACTGTAACTATTATCAACCAAATATCTATATCCCCTAACAGATAACTGTGATATGATGTATGAACTAGCACTACATGCAGCGCATGCTAGGCCACAGATAAGCCCCTCTACACACATAAATCCTACAACTGCCGCCCATGGAGCCAAAGTGGATACCCGGCCTACTAGACCCCACAACGCAGAGTTTAGAGACATGCAATGTTTGGATGTACAGCCTGTTGCGGTAGGTACCCAGTACTGGGAGCACCTCCCACCCCAGTTCACACCCCTCATTTCACTACCCACTCACACACTGAATGAATGTTCCCAGATGGATGAGAGGGAGAAACCCACGCATAGCATCAAGGCCAAGCCTAGAGAGGTGCACACACAACAACCCCAACCAGTGTCCCATCGCGACACCCAAATCATAGCATTTAATACACCTCATGGCGCGAAAAGGTGATATCAAAATCCTCACACTCAATGTGCGAGGCATGCACACAGCACGCAAAAGATATGCAGTGTACGCCTACATAAAATGACAGAATGCACAGATTGCAATGCTACAAGAAATGCATTTAACGGCAGGAGAGCTCGATAAATTATGCAAGCACTGGCGAGGTACATTCTGCGCACGAGGAGCGCTCATTTGGCTGCGACCAGGGGTTCCGTTCCAGGAATAATCTAGAACAATCGATGCAGGTGGATGCTTTACTCTGCTGGAGGGGCTCCTAGACGGTCAATCAATTTTGCTGGGCAGTATGTACGTGGCAAATACAGAGCAGGTAAAATATTGAGACTCCCTTTCCCGTGCACTAGCCCAATACACTGCGACGCCCTGGGTACTGGGAGGAGACTAACTGTGCGCAAAACATCTCCCTGGACAGATCCCATCCACCACACCCGGCCTCTCCGGCCATAGCACAAACAAAGCGGTTTACTGCGAGAATGGATCACTGGGCATTGGCAGATGCATGGCGCAGTAAATACCTCAACACCAGACTATACTCATTCCACTCTATACCACATTACCTCCGGGTCCGCCTGGACCACTTCCTTTGCTCCGTACACATTATCTCTATGGTCCAGGAGACAGAATACTTGGGTCAGGTCCTATCTGATCATGACGTGCACACGCTAACTCTAGCATGGCAGCCGACCCCACCCCCAGTTCCCACCTGGCGCTTACCACGCGAATGTCTGGAGGACCAGGTTTTTAAGCAAGAGCAGAAAACACACATTCAGAACTACTTCCAGGAAAAACACCAAAACAGCAACCACTAGAGCAGTGGAGTGGGATGCGTTCAAGGTGGTGATCAGAGGGACATGTATTCAACGCATACTAGAAGAAGAACAGAAACTAACAACACAGACAGCAGATAAAAATGAAGCGACGCTTGCGCAGGTAGCAGACGCAAAGACCGCGTATGCAGAGGTGCTTGCAGACTTCAGAAGGTATAATTTTAGAGCATACACTGCTAGAGTACACAGGGAGGGAGACAGAGGAGGCACACTGCTGGCATGGCTTATCAAACAAGACACTGCTCCTCACCCGATAAGCAAAGTGAACACTATCACAGGCACACTAGTCCGGTCCCAGGCAGACATAATGCATTAATTTCGCGTAAACTATGCAGCTTTATACAGAGCCCCGGACCCGGTAGATCCAAAAACGGTGGACAGATTCTTAGATGCGCACCTGTAGCCATGTATAGCGGCAACTGACAAAGACACCCTAGACGAAAAAATCACCTCAACTGAACTGACGCAAGCAATACAAACCCTAGCCACGAATAAGGCCCCAAATAATCGCACATTCTCCACCCTGTTAGTCTCACGATTGGTAGAAATGTACAAGACAGAACTGAAAGAAGGCACACTCCCACAATACCTTCAGGAATCATTAATTGTCTCATTCCTAAAACCAGACTAAGACCCCCATCATTTAGGCTCATACCAACCCATTGCCCTGTTGTCCGCAGATTACAAAATCTTTGGTAAAGTATTGGCAGAGCGGTACGCCTCGATTCTTCCAACACTAATACCCCCAGATCAATGTGGATTTGTCCCGGGAAGAAGCACTTCCCACAACATTCGGCGGCTGTTTAATGTGCAGAATCAGGTTCGAGATCGATTCCCCGCGCCGCGTGCCTGGTCCTGAACATGGAAAAGGCCTTCGATACATTATCATGGCCATACTTATTTGCGATGCTCCAGAAGATGGGAGTGGGACCACGACTGCAAGCATACACTAAACTAATATACACAAGACCAACATCCAGGATCAGGCTAGGATGACACGTGTCATCTTCTTTCACAGTGACGAGAGGCACAAGGCAAGGTTGCCCGCTCTCCCCATTGCTCTTCGCCCTGGCAATGGAGCCACTGGCAGTCCATCTCCGAGAAGAGGGCAAGCAATGGGGCATCCCGCTAGCGGGAACCACACATAGCATATCAATGTATGCAGATGATCTACTTCTATATGTACGGGATATCACCTCAGACCTCACTCCGATCTTTGCCACCCTGGCAGATTTTGAGACAGTCGCTGGTCTAAAGGTCAACTGGGCCAAGTCCACAATATATACGCTATCTGCTGACCTACCTCCACAAGTGGTGCATGTCGGCAGAATCGACCTTGGGTGGAGTACACAGGCACCACAGTATTTAGGAGTGCGCCTGTATCACTTCCCACAAGATATCTACGAGGGCAACCATCGGAAAGTACTGACAAGCATTCACTCCTCTGTCAGTTTCTGAAAAAAACATCCCCCTAACCCCTATTGGAAGAATAGCAGTGGCCAAAATGATTCTGGTCCCGCGACTGCTGTACCATTTTGCTAATCTCCCCTAAGTTCCTCCCCGATCCTTCTTTCAGGAACTAGACACCCTTCTCAACACACTAATATGGGGTGAGGGACGCAGGCAGGTAGCCCTGGCCAAAATGCAGTTACCAGTGAATAGGGGCAGACTAGGAGCCCCCTCATACGAAGCATACTTCCTAGCGGCTCAACTGCCGTGGGTGTCACGATGGACCGCGGAACGCTCGTTAGGAGACACCCACGCCAACACTGGGCCGATATCTGTTCCAGCGATCCGACGCATGTTGCTACCGGGACCTAAACCAGCGTTGACCTATCCATTGCAGGTGACAGTGGCGCTCACCTGCATGAAACGCATACACCGGATGTCACGGACGACCCCACTTTATTCCCCTCTCCTGCCGCTAGTAGGTCTTCCCCGAGACCGCGACCACTACACTGCACGGGCCCTGCAGATCTGGACGGAACACTCACTCACAGAGACAGGATCGCTGTTTGCAGACGGACACTTGCTCCCATTTACAGAACTGACAGCATATACTGACCTTCCTAGAGGTCAATTGCTCATGTATGGGCAGCTGGTGGCGGATTGCCACCGAGCCTGGCATACGACCAACACGAACCGGCAACACACCCAGTCCTCCATGCTAGCCTGCAAACGGGCCCGGGACATCACATAGTGACATGACTGTACAAAGCAATCCGAGAACTTACTGCAATAGCACTCCCCCCCCCCCCCCGCAGGAAAAATGGGAGGGTGAACTTCAGAGGCCCCTTCATGACAAAGAATGGGAACAAGCGTTAGAGTACCCCAAAAAAGTATCTCGAAACTACAGATTAAAAAATATGCAGTATTTTATCCTGCATCGAGCATATTTAAAACCAGAAAATCTTCAACTATATTACCCTAACACTTCATTCTCATGCCAGAGATGCCAAGAAACTAGTGCAACTTTTCTCCACATGTTCTGGAGCTGCCCAACACTACATACCTACTGGAATAGAACACACTCCACACTGTGGGAGGTAACAGGGCTCACAGACACTGCAACATGGGAAGCCAGTGCATTAGGCATACATATTCAAGCGTCGCAAACACAAAGTCAAGACTGGGTTTACATCTCTAGCTCTCCTATTGGCCAAACGGAGCATCGCCATGCACTGGAGGACCCCGGCGGGGCCCCCTCTGGCAGCCTGGATTTGAGCAGTCGCAAAATGGAGGGCATTCAGAGGAAGATACGTTACGACATGAGGAAGTCCGCGGCATCCGTAAACACCACATCTCCATGCAGTGGGCAACACTCTTACACACCTTCAAACATACAACAGATTGCGACAAGTCCCCCCAGTCACCGCCAGATTCCCCACAAGCTTCCCTGGAGGAGCCTAATCCAGAGCACGAACAAGATGCCCATCCCCACGCGCACAGGTCGCAAGCACAGAGCATATATAGGCACCATAGCCCACACCTCACTGACTCACATCCCCTTGATGCCCTCTCACCGTAACCACAATGAGAACTCTCAGCAATGAAGCAAACACACCTGGGGTGGCGAAGTGAGCTAAAGAACGATGATGGATTCAACCCAGATCTGTGACTGGGGGAGAGTGTCTGAAAAGTTTCAGCGCTCCGTCCTTCATCTCCTTGTGTTTGCTTTGTTCGCCCTAAGTTGGCAGGGTATGCCCAGACGTGGGTCCCTTGCTCACTTTGCCACTGGATTCAAGCTAGCCTGGCTGATGAGGGCTGTTAGCCTGAAACCGGTCCCAGGATGCTTGTTTCCGGTTCAGGGAAGACATGGCTTGGCAGTTCGGGCTGGACTGTTCCCATGAGGCACAGTGTCAAGACTGATTTGCATATAGCTGTGTCTGACCTGGGGTGGCAAAGTGAGCTAAAGAACGATGATGGATTCAACCCAGATCTGTGACTGGGGGTGAGTGTCTGAAAAGTTTCAGCGCTCCGTCCATCATCTCCTTGTGTTTGCTTTAACTCTCAGCAATGCACACCCACATCTAATAATTTGCATTTCTCCATGCCCAGTGTAGTCCCGGCCCGGTTCAGCTCCCCAGTTCAGTTACACTTCCCCCTACATCATAGATTCTTACATTCACCCGGGACAGAGATCAGACATAGCTGCAATATACAAATTGAAACTATATCCTCTACCAGGGAGTAGAACAAGAGCAGAACATTAAAGCAGAACCATAGGCTGTACAAATATCAACAGCTAATATGGTAATATATCCAACTGCATGTATAAGCTCTTATGTAAATCTCAATTGATAATGATGTTGTCCTTTGCATGTATGCAATGAAAATCAAATGAAAAGAATTTACAAAAAAAAACAAATGAGTGCACTTCTAAGAGTTAAATAAATGTGGAAATATACAATTTTTTGATTCCATTTATTGTGAAAACACAAAATAAATATGGATAAATATCAATAAGATGGCCAATAAAGAAATATGGATAAATACAGATGGAAATGTTAAAAAAATAAATACCATAAAACCGGGAGCCCTACTCTTAATGTACTAACAAGACTTGACATAGCCTAGCATTCCCAACAGGTCAATTTGATGTACATAGAAAATACCCTTTAAAATTAATAGTGTTTGGCTAAATGTCTGAAACATAAATGACACACTTAGACCATGCAGCACCCACCTGTGTCCCAGAACAAGTAGATTACATATCTTGGACACAACAAGCACAATCCACTCCTGTCAGTATAGTGACAACTCCAAATCCCTTCGGAGCAAAGTCACATGTGTGTCACATAACTGAGATGATTATCACAACCTTTGCCAAATACAAACTGTCTGCCACCTTAGGTACAATGTTAGGTGTGTTATATCCAATCTCAGAATCATCATATGCCTGAAAGGACAACTTTGGAACTTGTGCCCATATGTGAAATGAACTAGTAAGTTGCCCATTTGGGTAGAAAAGGTAGCCACATACTCATGATTCACATCCCTATGACTCCACACAACCAAACCCTTGTCAAACTGAAACACCTAATAGGTTTCATCTAAGGAACAACATTAAGCATGTCACAATGCAAAAAATAAGTAGACTACACCACAAAACCACAACCCAGAAGTCCTACGCATTGTGTATTGGTCACAGTTAGCATGTCACACATCCTCTCTGGCCATGTACCCACACTCAAATTCACTTATCTCACAAATACTCATTGTAAAGCTTGGACAACAAATTGCAAATAACATTACCCTTGGATAGGCCATACATCGCCTATTCCTGATGCTTACCATACTCTGGTTTGGTGCTTCACATCTCTGGGTGTGTGAGCAAACGCAGGGCTATGTGTGCACTAATACAGAATCCAAAGAAACATCACATAAGCATGATGTGGCCTATGTACAGTTCACAGATTAAAGAAATGCCCAGACTCTCACACTCTAACTGTGGCATAAGCCCAGAATGATATGTACATTACAACGCTAGGTACTGTACAACCCGACAATCACAGCATCTCATCGCTAGCATTCCAATTGTGTGATAACCATTCATGTACCATACGCTGGGTCTACATGCAACTAACACATACAACAACTGTGTCTCTGTATGGACAGAATAACACTGTAACTTACTGAGACATGTCCTGGACACACACACCATCCACTTAATGTACCCCAAAAATATCAGGATGTAATGACTAACCTCTAATTGTAAATGCACTGGAGGATACAGACCACAGAAACCTTGCCTAACAGGAATATCTGAAGAAAGGGGAGTCCTGGAAGGTAACAGGATCAGGACACTGTCAGAACAATACCCATCTCACACTCACCATAGGCACAGGACATGTGTATATTGGATCAACTGCCTTAAAAGGGAATTGTCCTACAGTGTAGCCACCTGTGGCAATGTTGTCATTGACACTAGCTAACCAGATCAATTGAAGGCACAGTCATTGCTCCACCACTATCAAGGCACATGCATCAATTGTACCATTACTCTGTGTACACATGTGTGCACGTAGTCACTACCATGTAGGCAGAGTACATATGTATTCAGGTGTATTGATGAGACAGTTGTCTTTAAGTCTATTACATACATATGCAGCATGCTTCTAAAAAAAATGTTGTCCTTTGCCACACTTGCACCATGTTGACATCTGTAAGCAGAAACTATGAGGAAGTCTAATTTCAAAAGCACAGGTTTGTGACTTCATGTCACACTCCTAGACAAAACTAATATAGACATTGACACCCAGCCAATGTAGTCACAAGAATGTATAACACATCCTAACCGAGTGCTCAAGCTCCATGGACCATATGCAATCCATGTCATACTAACATCATTGTATACTTACATCACAAATTACACGTGAATTACAGTTAACAACAATTCCATTTATGGGACACAGGAATACCAAAAGAAAATTAATGCATGCTTTATTCAGAATATATGATGCTCTCAATGAAGAAAAAGGCCAATGGCCAGTCCAAATGTCTTTGACATAGGGGCCACAAAGTTCCTGCCCATCATCTCTTGCCTGCACTTGTCCTGCAAAGGGTCACCTCCCCTGGGAGGGGCATCTAGGGGGCAGGCCAGGCACCAAAGAGATAAGACTAGGGAGGACTGGGTTGTTCTTTGGGAGGGGTGGTGTAGGTGGCTGGCTTAGTATATGGTGCACACTTATGTAAGTGTAGCACCCTGCACGAATCCAGACAACACTTATGGTGATTTTAGTGGTCTTAGACAACCTTAGAAAGCTCTCTAAGTGGTAGCTGTGGAGAGCAGCCTTCAGGCTAAGTCTAGAAGGAGTGTAAAGCAGCTTGTTTTACCAGTACTTAATCTTATGGTATAGGTTAAGTGAAAAAGAACCACACAGTGTAGTTATAAAAAAAATTGCATTTATTATAAACACTCACTAACACATTGCACTATCTCCTACCCGGAGATATAAACACAATACACACAAATACTTTGGAAATAGAACACGTAAGTAGCAAAAATACACAGTTGTCCCCAGGGGGAGACCAAACCATATACTAAAATAGTGGAATGCGAACCACGACCTAAGTCGAGAATGGACCCAGAAGACGTAGAAGAACCGGGGACCCAAAGAACCACCCAAGGTGAGTATCTAGGAACCCCACGGAGGGAGTGGGAACATGACTGCGTGCTCAATGTAAGTCAATAGGTAAGCCGCTGTTGCAGTTTTAAAGAAAAAGCACCCTTCCCAGCGGACCCTGAAGAAACCCAGTGGAAGATGGAAGGTTGCAGAGTCACCCCACCCGTGGATACCCCAGGAACCAGGATACCTACACCAGGGAAGCCGGGTGCATAAGTGCGAAGTGACGTCAGAAACTGCCGTAGACCACAATGAAGGACTTCAATGAAGATGCCGCTGGCGAAGAAGGCAAAAGAGTCCGGTGGAACCCAAAGGTGGATTCAAGATGAGAGGTACCTGCAAGTAGAGGGGACAGAGTCTATGCCACTCAGGAGTGACCAGGAGGCACGGAAGACGAATGCCCACCGATGTCGGAAATGCACAAGAGTTGACAGTGCCCTTGAAGTGGCAGCTGTGCGGACCAGGCAACGCCAAGGAAGACGAGGAGCGGTTCACGAGCGGTCCCATGTCGGATGTCAAGAGCCAAGGGGTCACTGTCCGGCAGGGGCGCCCACAGGCCTTGGCAACGGCAACCAACGTAGTCGTGGAAAAAGGTGCATTGTCGGGACCAGCAAGGTCCAAGTGACTCACCACTAGCAGGTAAGTCAGAAGAGCATGCCCCGAGCAAGCAGGGGAGCCCACTGGAGCCAAATAAGACCCTCAATAGGACCCACAGGCCGAAGACACAGGAGTCGCAAGAGGACCTCGAGCAGCTCACCAAAGAATGAAGGCCCACGGTGCAAAGGATGCGGTGCAGGCAAAGATCTTGTCTGTAGGAGATGCTCGAGGCTGGAGCTTCTTGGAGCCCGAAGATCTCTGGAAGAGAGAGTCAACAAGCCTTGGCAATGGCAAGTCACAGCGGTGCACAGGGGTTCTGTTCCAGTGGTTCCGACGAGGGATACTGGCCTCAAACTCAGTGAGAAGACAATGCAGGCCTCGAGGGAGTTGCAGAACCACCACCTGTGTTGCTGAGCCTTTCGGAGTTCGTTGGAGCCCAGAATCAGCAGACCGGTCAGCTGGGTTGCGGTACCTGCAGATTCAGGGGAGTGACTCCTTCACTCCAAGGGAGATTACCTTGGGTGTCTTGGCTGTCCACAGGTCCTGTGAAGAACCTGTATGGAGCACAGGCACAGACATTGCAGCAGACTTGCAGGATGACGAGACCAGGAGCAGCAGGAGCCTTCCCAGTTGCAGTCTCGGTTCCCAACACAAAGTCCAGCGAGGTCCAGAGTGCCCAGACGGTTGAAGATGAAGTGGTATTTGGTCTGAATCTTGTCCCACGATGAATCTAGGGACCCACCCACAGGTAAGCCCTTAAGTACCCTAAGGAAAGGGTTGGAACGATTCAGGGGTCCCTCACAGAGGAGGGGCTGGACAGTGGGGAGGATACTCCCATGTCCTTTGTCCACTTTCGCGCCAGATGGTTCCCTGAACTGGTTTGGGCTGGAGTATGCAAGGAGGGCACCAAATTTGCCCTTCAAGCAGTCTGAGTGGCGCTGGCAAGGGCCCCCACCCTGTCCCAATACACTAAGTCCTGTCTGGGAGGTGGTCACACCTACCTGTGACAGGATACCTATTGTCCGGCCTTCCTTTGCTCGAGCTTGGCTCAGCAGCGGGAGGGCAGAATTGTGCCTCTGGTTGGCAGCAGCCATGTTTGCTGTGCGGGTCTAGAAGACTGGTACCAACATGTTTGACACCAAACACAACAGGGTTCATTACAGCCAGTTTAGAGATGGTCATCGCGTAATGACGCATGGCCACTCTATGTATCTTAATGGTTGATGCACTTACAACCCGGGAGAATGGACTCCGAAGGTTGTAGGGGTGTCCTGCTCATGCAGGGGCTCTCTCACACTTAGAACCGAGCACCCTACCTTCAGGATTGAAAGGCCTGCATTAGGGGTGCCTTATAGATTTTAAGTGCAGTGACCTCAGATATAAGGAATCTCTCATAAGTTGTGCTAGCACCAGCTTACACAGCCTGCAATGGCAGGCCTGTAGTCACAATTTGAGAAGTAGTCTCTCATGGGTGGCATAATACATGCTTCAGATCATGAGAGACCCCTGGTATACCTATGGTGGGGTACCTTGGTGCCATATACTAGGAACACCTGTAGCCAATCTGGAGGGTACCCGAGTACTCACCATGTCCAATTTAGGTAAGAAGCACAGAGACTGGGGTCCTGATTAGCAGGATCCCAGTCAGACAAGTCAGTAAAACATAATGACCCCAGCAAAAAGTGGGGGTGACCATAAAAGCAGATCCTACTTTCCTACAGGTGGGATCAGGAGGGGGGGGGGGTTGGACAACTGCAGTGGGAGGGCTCGATGGAAGAGGGGGGGGGGACAACTGCAGTGGGAGGGGTAGATGGAGGGGGGGTTGGACAACTGCAGTGGTAGGGCTAGATGGAGGGGTGATGGGTTGGGATTCAGGTGTTTCGGACTACAGTAATCTTGGAGGGTCTGCAAGAGAATAGGGAGGGCAGGTGCTTTTTTGAGCTGGGGATTTTTGGGGGGTCGAGGTACTGGGGTGGGATGTGGAAGTTAGGGGTTCAGGAGGGGGTTGGGACATATTTTAACGGGGGATTTTCTTTTGCAGGAAATTTTGGTGGATTTTCTGGGTTTTTTTGGTAGGCAGGAGGGTGGGGGGTCTGAAGGGTATGGCAGGGGCAGCAGTGTAATTTTCTTCTTTTTGGGAGGGGGTTGTTTGGTTGGGTAGGGAAGAGGTCAAGGGCAATGAGGTACAGTTTCTGGGAAGAGTGGGCACAAGGAGAGGCAAGGGTAGGGGCTGTGGAGGGAGAGGGTTGTGAGGTCTGCGGCATGTCTGTGGATGCTGGTGTGGTGTCTGTTGGCATGTGTGTGGTAGTGAGTGTGACGTCTGTCTTGTGAGTGTGCGTGTTTGCCCTTAGGTCTGTGTGCTGCGTGTGGATGTTGAAGTGGATGCATGTTTATGTTTGCGTGTGCTTTGGTCAGGGAGGGTACTCAGGACTGTGGATGGGGAAGAGGCAGGAGGGGGATGGGACAGCTCAATTTGGGAAATGCTGCCGTCAGTGTGGAGGCTAGAGCCTGATTGGATCTCCGTAGGGCAGACATGACCAAGTGAATGCCCTCCAGGAAAGATACCATCTGGGTGAGGTGATTGGTATGCACCTGGAGGACATTCAGCACTGCTGTCTGCCCCACAGAGATCTGCCTCAGGAGGTCAATGGCCTCCACACTCAGGGCATCAGGGGAGACAGAGGCAGAGGGTGAGGTGCCAGGCGCAAAGGAGACGCCTCCCCTTCTAGGGGAGTGGCCATGGTCAGGGGGCTGGGGAGCAGCTGGGAGGGTGTAGATGGTAGGGGTGGTGGTGGACTCTGATGGAGTGGATACAGTTCCTGGGTCATCCACCACCACATGGGAGTCCTCACTGGGGCTTGAGTTTGAAGTAGAGCTGACTGATGTTATTTCACTAGTGCCCTCAGTGAAGCTCCCCTCACCCTCCGTGCCACTGGTTCTCTCTTGCTCGGTGTAAGGCCAGGAACCACTCTGGCTAGCTGCTTCCCCAACATCGGTGATGCGGTCTCCTTCACCTGCCGGTTCTGATGCTGCAAACAAGAAGTAAAATGAATCACAGGAGTTGTCCATATGGAGCTGCCACAGAGGTTTCATTACAACACTTCCAAGATTACACAACTACATCAATCAAACTTGTGGGTAAAATACTTGATACTGTTCTGTAAATACAACATGAGTGAATGCAAGTAAACCTGTGCGCCCTCACACATGATAATGTCAGCGACATTGTGTGCTGCAAAACCAAAATCCTCATTCACAGTGTCTTCAACATAACTATGTGCCAGCTGATGTATTGTCTCTCACTACTGACTGCCTTGTGTCATGACATACCTGTCTCATCAAATGCAAGGTAGTTTAGACCTCATAATGGGAACATGAGTCACACAATTGATTTTTGACATGGTATCCATTCTTCTATCCCGGTTAAGCAACTTGGGAACCAGCAGGTCTAGTGTTACAGGTTACGTATCTTTATTGTTGTACAGCAAGCAGGAGTAGTCATTGAATAGGCCATATCAAACAGGTCATATTTAATTTGCCCGTATGTCCAGTAGTAGAAGTGGTTGTTTGTCAGGTCACATGGCTTTCTCTTATAGTGGACACACTAAAGTAGTGGGCATAGCTAGGGTGAAAGGTATTTGGCACACAGTCTTGTGTCATTTATGCACAGTGTTAGAAAAATGAATCAGATTTTCATCCTCATAGCAAACATTATACCAGTTTGCCATGTAAAAACAGGTCAGCACATTGCCAAATCTAATGACTGCATCTTCCTTATGCTTCATGTGGATCAATATGCCACTGGGCCATCTGAATGCATTGTCTGTACAAACTATTAGTCCTGAACATCTTACTTGAAAATGTGTATTCAAAACTTCTTACCACTGTGTCAACACTGCAGATGTCCACATTTGTAAAGGCCAAGTCTGACTGACCCTCACTTATTTCTTGCATCATGCACAAAATGTACAGCTTAAATGCTATTGCTTTTCATCTCAGTTTTTTTAAAGCACTTCAGAATGAAGCTCATGTGACATCTCTGAATCTAACAGTAAGGCAACTAAACCATGGTTTACAAAGCATCATGTATGACCAGTTAAGAGCATTTACACACACGAGAACCGTTGTGAATGTGTTTTTGACATCATCCATTTCAATTAAAACCCTGTTACCACCACAGACCTACTTTGTTAGCCACTGAATGGCATGTGTTGTCACTATTACAGAGTCAGAAACATAGACTCAGTTTTGGAATAGAGAGGATGGAATCTTACACTCAGTCAAGTGAAAGGGCAGTGTGACAGGTGACATGAGTTACCAAACCAGTAATTTGACCATCAGATACATTGGAGTACACTGGGCACCAGTGCTGGGACCTAACATTGTCACACTGACCAATCACTACTCACCAGGCCCTCAACATAGACATTACCTGCTACCTGGATGTATAGCATGGGATTTCACAGTTGAGTGATCCAACATCTATTTACTTTACATCGTTGTTCTGGCCACACAGAGAACAGGGCAAACATTTGTTGATGTGCTGACCCATGTTGAGTATTGACAAGAGAACTGAAGGTTATTTCCTTACACATGCTGTGCTCATGCGTTCAGATTACAGTAGCATGACACTACTGTCAATACCCTGACCATTTTATCCTCACATGTCCCAGATGAAAGCAGCATAACCATGCATCTACTAATTCAGGTGCATTTGCATCTTTTAACACTGAACAGTGGTTTTGTGCATCTCACAACCTAGAAAAGGGGCAGCAGGCTCAAATACTTGCACATGCATGGGTTAATGTGTTGTGCAACAAGGCACATACACCCTCCTTGCTGCTGTCTGCCTCTCAACTGCTCATCCAGGCCAGGGAAGACCACCGCAAGGATGCGTAGCATTAGGGGGGGGTGGTCAGGGCGCAGCGCTCATCCCTCTTGCCTGGAGGTGACAGGCCCAGCTGGACTCTCACGATCTTCCAGGTCCAGCCTCTCAAGTACTGCCACCGTTTACTGCAGTGGGAACTGCGCCGACGTGTGACCCCCACAGAGCACACCTCCCGGGGGATGGTCCTCCATAGGTATACCTTCTGACAGGAGTTGACCTGTAAGGATGACATGATGGCAGGCCCTTACTTCACATGCAACATGCACATATACAAATACTGGTACACATAGGTCATGAACAGCTTGCCCGCACAGTCTAAAAGTTAGCAAAGTGGTATTCTGTGCACTTCACCAGTGTTTAATGATGACTCTTTCCCATGAGAGCAGTGATATGTTAACACCAGTACATACACATCTACAGCAGTGTACTGGCCCAGAACAGTTACATACACACTTTGCTAGTTTAAAAATCTGGCTTAAATGGTTGTTGCTAGGATTCCTAATGCCAGAAGTGCATGTTTATTGCACATGTAAACTAACAATGCTGTCTGATCATCACTCACCTGCTCCTCTGGTGTGCCATAGAGCTGCCGGTACAGGGGCAGGAGCATGTTCAGCAGCATCTTGTTCTCAGCTGTGAAGGCTGGGCCCTGCGCCCGGTATAGCGAGACATTGCAGCTCCCAGAGGATGTGGACAGCAGCAGAGAGATGGGGAGGTCCTTGAAAAATGCAGTTAGTGCAGGCAAGTGAAGTCTTTAGGGAACCACCAGACTTCTATCTAGACCGCATAGGCAGTCTGCAGTCCAGGTGGCCAAAGCGATTGGTCCGCGTCGGTTGCGTTTTCCGAACCCATCCAATGCATTCCCTTGCTTACTGACACCACGCCTACCACACGGTTAAAAAACATATCAGTGATGCGCGAGGAACTTTGATACATGACGAATGGAAGTTTACCACGTCGGTTTACACGCAATGCGGACACAATCCAAGATCCGCGACTGTCACCATAACAACTAACAGCCTATGGCTGTGTCCAATTTGGTTATGATGCACCTACCGCGACCTTTGAAAAATGGGTCTGCGGTGCAAACACTTTTGTAAATGTTGTGAGTTTGTTATATTCCATGGCTGGATGCAGCATTATTCTAGTGAAAGGGACATCTAACTGAAACGCTCACACTCCCATGATGACCTAACCTCGAGGGGCACATGACACACTGATTGGGAGGCTAATCCCAACAGGAAATGAAACTACTCCATTTTGCCTCTTAGGGTTGATCCCAGTCAATATGCGTATTTGGTGCATTCCAAGTACAGTTTTCACCTAGTTACTGCATTACAGGACAGTGTGACCCAGTGTGCAATCTGTGTGATGTGAGACTGGAAAGGTGGTGTGCGTTTCAAGTCCTGGATACCACATTTCTAGAGTAATTACTACACTGACATTAAGCAGCCACATACGCTTAGCTCTGATATGTGAGTTTCTAGGGCATCTTGGTGTGCTACGCTTAAGTGTACAACTGCATTTTCTGACACTTCTACATTGTAAATGGTTTGTGTATGTAATTTTTGTGGAATGCAGGCATGGCAACATGACAGTGTCCACCCTGTGACATTAGTGTGCATATATTGCATTGTGATACGCTTGATGTCTGTGGTGTCCCAGATGTCATGCATTACATGATCCTATTGTGTGTACAGATGAACCATATAATTGATCTCACAAACATAAGTCTAGGCTTCTTGGCTTGTGAGTTTTGGAGTATGTCCTGCTTGATTTACATGAACAATAACTGACTCTAGTGAAGATTACACTACTGTACACTAATTGCTGTGTCACCAAACCTTTCAAACCTGTTTAGCAATGACCTGTCTGCTGTGATATGTATCTAAGGTTAACATTGCTCATTGAAATGTGTTTTTCACGGACATGGAGTGTTATGTGTGTTTAATTGCTCTTTGCTGTTGGTCTAGGTGCATGTTGCTTGGTACATTGTGAACTCACGCCAACTGTGTATACACTCTACACATAGGTATAGCGGAGGTGCCAGAATACAGCCTCCTGTGTACGGGCCCTTTCCAGACCTCCATACACTGGAAGAGAGTGACATTATAAAGAAATACCATCTCACAAGGGCAACAATTGAGGAGTTGTGCCAGCAGTTGTCACCTGATTTGCGGTCTCATCGCACCTATCCAACAGCACTAACCCCAAAGGTGAAGGTGATGGCAGCACTGCATTTCTTTGCCATGGGAACATTCTAATACACAGTGGCAACATCAGGTGGAATGTCCCAGTCCATGTTCAGTAATGTTCTTCGTGATGTGTTGCAGGCATTGACCGGATACATGGACCACTATACCACGTTTCCGGAACCTGGAGATTTTGCCGACCTCAAGGGTGATTTCTATGCATTAGGATGGGTACCCCATGTAATAGGATCTATTGATGGCACTCACGTTGCCTTGGTACCACCACAGGCCAATGAACAAGTGTATCGCAAACGGAAACATTTCCACTCCATCAATGTCCAGGTGGTGGGTTTGCCTAACGTGCATTTCCCACATTTGATGAGTCAACTGCAACCTGACCGGGCCTGGCTTGTTGGTACGTGATGTTGTATATGAATGTTGTAGTGTGTGTTGGTTGTATGTCAGATAGTGATATGTTGTTTGACAACTGAACTATTTTCTGTGTTCAATGTAGGAGACCCTGGATACCCCAACCAGCCATGGTTACTGACACCACTGCGCAACCCAGTCACCCCAGCAGAAGTGCGTTTTAATGAGGTCCATGGCCAGACCAGGCGGATAGTAGAGCAGACTTTTGGCCTCCTGAAGTCAAGATTCCGCTGTCTGGATAAGATGGGAGGAGCCCTCCAATATGCCCCAGGAAAGGTGTGCCAGATAATCATGGCTTGCTGCATGCTACACAATGTAGCAAATGTAAGAACATACCTCTAATTGAGGACGAAGGAGACCAGCAGGTGCCACCGATGGAGGATCCAGAACTGGGAAATGATGCCAGTGGTGATGATGATGATGGAGTGGTTTTGAAACAACAACTTATCCACAACCTTTTCACATGACTAAGTATGCAATGAGAGGAGGTGACTAACCACCATTGCTTGTTGTGGTGTAGTTGGTTGACAATGTGTATGCATGCTTGAGAGTGTAGGATAAGTGTCCTGAAGTATTTTTGGAGAGTGGTTATTGAAATGTTAAGATTTACAGTATTTCAGTGAAGCCTAGCTAGTGTTAACAAAGGCATTGTTGTGGTTAAGATATCATACTTCTCTGACTTGTTATACATTATTTTTGATTGCTAAACTCTGTTCTCTATGCTTTTTGTACCAGGGTACTTTGCCATGTCATCTACAGAGTGGACTTGCAGAGTTGTGACCTCACCAGACATATGATGCTGTGACAGACACCGACATGTAAATATTGCTGGACTCCCTAGCACGCTCTTCCTTCAGACATAATAGTCTGTTTTTTTTGTTATTAGAGCCTTTCAGTACTGTGTGACATAATTATAGTTTGCGTTCAGGCACCTGGTTGTATCTGGCCAATAAAAATGTGTTCCACATTGAGGTGTGCCTTGTCTGATATCACACATCCAAACAAGTTCTTATCAAAGTTTGACCATGATGAGCTAGTTGGCTAACAATGATTGTTAATTGGACTGGCAAATAGTGATAGATGTGTGTACAATTGACTTCCTGTGAATATGTACAGTGTACTACAGTCTGTCTGATACTCTGGTTGTGTATATCTATCATGCTGTGCAAAAGTTCATTAACTTACTCGCACTTAGTTTACAACTTACAAGTACTTGACTACCTATGTTGAGGACACTTTCATCATTATAAGAAGGTGATGACAATATTTTAATTTTGAAATCACAACATGAGCTAGTATTGCTGTGTAAAGTGGTTTATTTATAAAAACATAGTGCACAGTTGAACCCACACAATGATAGTGTGCTCATAAAAAAAGTGCAGCTTGGAGTTGAGAGTTTCTGCTGATGAAATCCAAAAGAGCATAGCCACAGTTATTCAAGTCCAAAGTCCAACTTTGACCCTCCATCAGATGTGGAACAGTTATTTGGGACAGTCAACAAAGTGAACGGTCGGCACACAATGGGTGATATCAAGGGTAGCTTTTTCACTTCCTGGGGGTTGCTTTGCCATCCAACTCTCACAAATTTTTCCTCGGACGCCCCACCCCACTTTTGGGTAGGAGACCCACAGCTGCAGGCTCCTGGGGTACTGGGGACTCTCCGCCTGGCTCAACGTCCCTCCCTGTGGCTTGTGCAGATGTTGTCGCCACAGATGTAGTAGGTACACAGGGAGGGGTACTTAGGTGATGAGCTATCTGGCAGAGGTTGGTACCGATATCCCGCAGCACCCCAGTGGCGTCGTCCATTTGTTCATTGAACCGGCCCATTCTTTGGTTTTGGGAGGCCTGCAGTTGTGTAAAGTGGTTTATTTATAAAAACATAGTGCATAGTTGAAGCCACACAGTGGTGTTGTGCTCAGAAAACAAAGTGCAGATCGGAGTTGAAAGTGTCTGCTGATGAAATCCAAAAGGGCATAGCCACAGTTATTCAAGTCCAAAGTCCATTTTGACCCTCCATCAGATGTATAACAGTTATTTGGGGGGGCAGAGCTAACCGAGCTACGAGATGGCCGCAAGCTGAAAGAGCTCCTCTCGGATGCCCGCAGAAACATCACAATAGCCCGCACAAATGAGCTGACACACTTCGCAACAACAGAGCACTCCACTATACACCATCGATCGCTGGAACCTAGCGCTTGAGTGGTACTAACGCACCCTGAATTCGTTGCATCGCAAGCGGCGATGTCTGTGGCCTAGCGCACACAACCGCAACCCGGACGCCGAGCTGGAGTGTTTCACGTATCCGAGACGTACGGCACGTTGGCCAGAGGGGTAACAGCCGGGCGCCTGGTCCGGAGCCTTGCGGGAGGCGGGAACCTCGGCGCAGCGGAACCACGGGGGACATACTTGGTGACTTGCGACCCCCGGCTGGAAAGATAACAGCACACAAATCGGAAGGTGAGCACGGCAAAGACTACTACGCGCTGGCGCATCACTGCGCACGAATACAAACTGCGTCACAGATAGACTCGCTGTTATGCCATACTAGTATTGTGATGCGCTTGGGGTTGGAAATAGCGATACAGTCCACATACCCAGGCGTCCTGCTGCTGAGGGGCCTCCCGCTGTCCACTGGTTTCTGGATTATATTATCGGGGCGCGGACACAGTAGAGGAAGAGCGCGCGGAGGGCATATCTGGATCGTCGCCTGCTGGATTCTGGGCCCGGCGCGCCGGTGTTGGTGCACTCAACATTTGCTATGATCACGGCTACGAAGCTGCCTACAGGAGGTCCCACAGGCTTCACACGTGCATCCTAACATCGGGACAGGGTCCACCCTCACTCGCCAAACCCGCAGAAGAGATCAAGAAATTGGAATTAATATATCGGGAGCGGGGACCGCCACCAGTGGGAACAGTAGGTGATACAGGGGCACACCCGGGCGTACCTGCTGTTCAGAGAGACCTACACTACATAGACGACCCACCAGCTGAGGCCTGCTGTTCTTGCGACAGGGTGCAGTGCGGGGGACCTTCGCCGGGAATGAGAAGTGCGACATCAGAAGCACCGACGAGGTCCTCCCGCTGAGCCCACATAACAGCCGGGCACGGAACAGGAGTAAGTACACTACCACAAACAAGCCCAACAAACTGAACCGATCAATACCAAATTCTGAGAATAGCTACGGCACTAATACAATAGAAGACCCGAAGCGTATGTGAGCATAGGGCGACAACGCAGTCTAACTGAAGCGCCAAACGAATTCATACCCACCGTGCGCCAAAATACAAGACAGAGAGTGCCCACAGACAGCGACAAAGCTAAGTGACTCACCCAGGGCAGCGCCAACCTCACGAATCTAAGAGACTGTATCAGGAGGTGACTAACGTCTGAACTATGGGGAAACCAGATAAAAATCAACCCAAACTCACTTTTGATCAGTCCAAAAAACCACCAGACAACATCACAGAAGAACATCAAACAGCTGCGACGGCTAACAACGGCGCAACAAATGATGACATACAAGCCATGTTTGCCACAATCCAAACTGCACTCTCCAACATAGATGGCAAGATTGACACACTAACACACAGAGACGACCGCATGTCCAAAAGACTGGACCGCCACACAGAGAGAATAGATATGGCAGAACGCCGAATATCCGATGTGGAAGATGCAAATAATCAGTTGGATACTAAGCAGAACAAAATGGACAAACAATTAGCGGCGCTGACGGCTAAAGCAGAAGACTTGGAAGCGAGGTCTAGAAGAAGCAACTTACGCTTGATGGGAATAGCAGAAACCACCAACACAGGGCCAATGGAAAAATATGTGGAGCAGCAGCTTATCACCTTATTAGGTAGAGATACCTTCTCGGACGTTTTTATAATCGAGAGAGCGCATAGATCTTTGGCCCCCAAACCACCTCCGGGAACCAGGCCGAGACCCATAATTGCCAAGCTCCTCAATTATAGAGACCGAGATGCGGCCTTACGCAAAGCATGAGAATTGGGAAATCTACGTCACGACGGCATGGAAATAGCTTTATATCCAGATTTCACACAGACGGTCCAAGAAGCGAGGAGGAAATTTGGACCAGCAAAACAAAAACTGCGGGAATTAAAGATTGATTATGCCATGCTATACCCGGCTAGACTAAAGGTAATGGACAATGGATCAACTAAAATTTACAATGAACCAAAGAGCTCATGAAATACCTGCAGTCGAAACAGACACAAGGCACGAGACGGAGATCGCCAAGAGACAGACAATTGGACCAAGCGACACTGTCAGATGTGGAGTAATAGACATCGCCTTTAGCACTTGGTAGAACTGCGCATGCAGCCCAATGCAATCAGTGAGAGGCGACGGAATAAAGATTGAGATGTTGGCTATCAAAACGCCGAGGTGGTACCAGATCATAGCGACCAACATCCTATTGCAAAACATCCCGTTTCACTGCAAAAAAAGATGGGACCTGTGAATACCGGCATTTATCTGATGAAGAGCAGCGTTGAACCACAGATAAGTACCACGGAGAATTAACGATGTATCACTGACTGTGAATTGGGAAGACAATTACACGATCATACTCTATATAATGAACAATATAGCTGGTATGGGGCAAGATATGGTACTGTAACGAACTAGATGCTCAATGTGCAACAATATGTGTAAGTAGGGCGTCCCCCTTGTATAATACCACGAGGGAATACTGGGCCCGGCAACTTCCGCCCCCTAGTGTACACCACAATAGTTCAAATTGTTTTTTGAGTTAGTATAAGAGGGATGGGGTTAAAAGTTATGTTATGTGTATTTGGGGATGCCTTCGCTAAAATGGGACTAGCGGAGTGGGAGGAGGGTGGCGGGAGGAGTGGAAACCAGAAAATACCAGACGGAGATGGACAAACAGACGAACATCAATATGCCCCGAGGTTACACCCAGGGCATCAGCAGAAAAGGAGTTTAAACAACATACAACATGGCTGACATGCAGAACTGTGCGCGAAAACTGGCACTCTTGACCTGGAACGTACGTGGGCTTCATAACCCACAGAAAATTCGTAAGGTGCTAGCCTACCTAGATAGACAAAGTGGACGTTGCTTGTATCCAAGAAACTCACCTAAAAGCATATAGGGAGAATAATATAGGGCATAGATGGGCCACATACCGTGTGGCGTCCTCCTATTCTAACTACGCCAGAGGTGTTCTGATACTGATTAAAAGAAATACCCCTTTTACACCTATAACAACTATTAAAGATGATCAGGGCAGATTTATCATAGTCCGAGGCAACTTTGGAGGCACAGATCTCACGATTGTAACAGTATATGGCCCAAACACTGATGAATGAATGTATGATCAGCGCACTCCTATTTGATCAATTTAACGCAACAAATTCCAAATTTCAAACAAGAATGCGTGCAACCCAGTTAGAGGCAGCCAGCCTGATAAAACGTAAAATTCTGCTGGTGAATGTCCACCAGTGTACTGGATGCACAACAAGAGCTAGAGAATCAATACTTTACACTAATTGTACAAAAAATGTGTAATTAACATAAAGTTGAATTCATTGCCACCTTCTGATAGCAAAAGAATGCACATACATAGATTGAAAACCAATATTGAATTACAATATAAACTGAATTAACTGATAATGCTCAATTATACGCTCAATAATTCAGCTAATACATTTAAATCCAATGATTTCAACAAGGGTTACATAGCAATCAACGCCCAGAAAAGGCTAGAAAAAGAATCCGATACCTACATGTGTATTACACAAGGCAATGAAGTGCACAACCCCTGTGAATATAAGACAGTGAACGGAGACACTCCACTGTTAAGCAGTTAGCTCTGAAGGACGTACTCACTGCATTCCTCACAATATGAGGTAAAATATCAGTTTTTGATTTAATAGGTCATCGACCATCCAGTTTTAGGAATATTATATTTGGGATTTCGTTTTTTTATTCAGATTTTAATACAGCCCTCGTCCCTTGGGATTTTCTCACAGCGCTCTAATGTTGCTAAAGCTCGCAAGTAAGTCGATATCGAGCGGACAACTAATTGTTTGACACAATTGTATTCTCATAGCACAGTCACTACCAGGTTTTGTTACTTTCAATCACAACTAACTCTGCTTAACAGTGGAGTGTCTCCGTTCACTGTCTTATATTCACAGGGGTTGTGCACTTTGGTTCACCTTCTCGTGATTATGGGTCTAAAAACTTTTCACGTTTATTTATCATCTAATTTCTTCATTGCCTTGTGTAATACACATGTAGGTATCGGATTCTTTTTCTAGCCTTTTCTGGGCGTTGATTGCTATGTAACCCTTGTTGAAATCATTGGATTTACATATTTAGTTTTTAAACAATGTTTTTCTTTTACAGTGGCCCCTGAAGAAGGGATTTGTTCAATCCCGAAATGCATTGGGCTTGGCTGGGCAACACAGTTGCCCAGCCCAGTATCACAATTAGTGTAAAGTATTGATTCTCTAGCTCTTGTTGTGCATCCAGTACACTGGTGGACATTCACCACCAAACACTGATGACCCAGCGTTCTATGCGCACATTAGGTCTAAATTGCGCGAGCTACAACCCATGGCCATTATATGGGGAGGGGACTTCAACACTTGCCTGGACCCCATTCTAGATAGATCAAGTGGAAATGAGAGATATGGTAAGAAAGCAGCTAAGACTCTCAGAGAGGGAATGGATGAGTGGTCCATGGTAGACGTTTGGAGACAGACATGCAGGACGTAGAGAAGGCACTTGCACATCATCAACACATGGTCTCGGATAGACTATTGGCTAACACAAGAAGTTAGCACGTGGACGAAAGAAGTGGAGCATCTACCCAAAACACTGTCCGGCCACGCCCCGGTACGTCTTACACTAGCTATCCCTACACATACCCCACGACAATTCACATGGAGACTACAACCATCTGCACTTTCAGACCAGGTCTTTCGTAGTGAATTACGCCAAGCTATCGTAGAATATTTCCACCAAAATACGGGATCCGTAAGTAGCACATGTACGTTATGGGAGGCTTTTAAGATCACTATACGTGGGCATTGCATCAGTAAACATGCAGGAATACTTAAGGACATCCAACAACAACTCAACATGGTGGAAAGAGATATTCAATGCTTAGAGACAGACTATGCAGCCACACAAGATCCTAAACTGCTGGCAGATATACGGGAAAAGACAGACGCATTTCATGAATTTGCAGAGACCGAGATAAAATATATCTCGCGTAGGTACACAGCAAGGAATTATGGAGAGGGAGGTCGATCCGGACGGGCCTTAGCATCTAAAATAAAGCCTGCGCACACCACCTCCTATATCACACAAATAACAAATGAACACAATACCCCATTATATGACACTCCCTCTAGCCTAGAATGCTTCACAAAATATTATGTACAACTTTACACCACACAAACTGTAGTTTCTACAGAAGGAATCTATGACTACCTAGAAGACATTGCGCTAGCCTGGTTGTCCGATGAACGCAGGGATTACTTTAGCCACCATATAACAGAGGATAAACTGCGTGAGGCAATTAATTCACTTCCAAATAACAAAGCACCAGGACTAGATGGCCTTCCAGGCGAATTTTATAAAGAATTCAGAGACCTATTGATACCCCATTTGGCCGAAATGTATGAAGAAGCTTACGAAGAAGGTCTGCTTCCAATGTCACTACGAGAAGCCCTCTTGATAGCACTGCCCAAACCTGATAAAGATTTAACGAAATGTGAATCATATCGACCGTTATCTCTCATAAACATAGATGTTAAAATCTTGGCCAAAATAATAGCTAAACGAATACAACCCCTTCTATGCTCCCTAGTGTTACCGGACCAGGCTGGGTTCATTCCATCCAGATCAACATCACAAAACATACGCACAATCTTTGCAATGTATCACAGCTTAGACCCTGACGTACCGGTAGCCGCGGCTTTATTAGACGCGGCGAAAGCTTTTTACTCAGTGGAGTGGAAATTCATGTTCACAGTCCTGGGCAAAATGGGTTTTCCCAAGCCATTTATACGCTGGATAGAACTGTTATATACTGAGCCCATGGCCAGGGTGCGAATAAATGGGGTCTCCTCTGACCCGATTGGAATAAGCCGCGGAACGAGACAAGGCTGTCCACTCTCCCCAATTTTATTTGCATTAATATTAGAACCTCTAGCCTGCAAAATTCGGCAACACCATTACAACTCCGCTTTACAGTTTAGTCTCCGCCCCATTGGTATTTCTTTGTACGCCGACGACATGGTGTTATATACACGAGACCCAGATACATATCTTAATCCACTTATTAGGGAATATATTCGATTCTAATCCTATTCAGGCCTCAAAATAAACTGGGATAAGTCGATGGTAATACCGCTAACAGCAAACACACCACACCCAACTCTTGATTACCCACTAAAATGGAATACAGACCCGGTGAAATACCTGGGAATCTGGATACATCGGGATCCAGAAATTGTGATTAGAGAAAATTATGGGAAAGCATTGTCCAAACTTGAGGACCAGGTGGACAAGTGGATTAAGATGCCTCTATCGTTAGCTGATAGAATAGCCATACAGAAAATGATAATATTGCCCAGATTTCTATATTTATTCTGGAATATACCGATCTGGCTAACACATGCGATTTTTTCACAATTGCGAACCGCTTTGCAACGCTTGACATGGGCAGGGAAACATGCTAGAATAAGCTGGAAAACCTTAACACAACCATACCATCAAGGAGGGTTTGGGGCACCGGATTTTCAATTATATTTTTATTGTGCTCAAGCGCAACACGCGCATTATTGGTTGCACCCACATGCACATATTCCGCATCTAGCAGCAGAACAAGACAGCGTGCACACAGACTCCCTGATAGCATATATTATAGATCCCCAACGATACACACCGAGAGACAAGATACAAACAGTACAGTGCACGTCCAGAGCATGGTACACACTTGCACACCGTGCACAAAAACTCCCATTATACGCACCAGCAATGCCAGCAGCTAATCATCCCCAAATTTCAGTCACACAAGAAAAGAAAATGCTTTAATTTATTAGAAGGAATGAGACTAACGGACATGGGTAGTATGTTCCCGCATAAACAGTTTATATCAAGAAACGACCCGTCACTATGCGCACACCAAACGCCCCTTAAAATATTTGCCTATTTGAGACTGCGCGCTGCGGTTAAAGAATTATATCCCTCATTCCCGGAGGAACCCCCACAACTTAATGCGCTACAGATTCTACTCACAGCACCCACACGCCAAAAATTAGTTACGCGCCTCTACAATACATCGCTAGAGGAGCAGAGGAAAGGTCCCAACATGTCACTCCAACGATGGGTAAACACAATAGGCGAAACAATAGACGAACGCGACTGGGATTAAAGTTGCACGCAATTACATCTACTCACATCGAATTGCAACTTACGCATAATACATTTTAAATTTCTACACCAGACGTACTACACCCCGGTTAAATTGCATAAATATGGCCTCAGAACAGATGACAACTGCGCACGATGCCATGCGCCTAGTGCGGACTTCTTACATATGGCGTGGGCATGCCCCCAACTTCTCCAATACTGGCAGAATATTACTGACACACTGACGACTATGCTAGCCGAAAACATCCCAAACAAGCCAGCTACTTGCTTATTGGGGATTTGGAAACTTAAACAAGTCAGGAGACGCAAATTCTTAGCTGTAGCACTATTACTTGCTAAACGACGAATAGCGATGCGGTGGGGCAGTAAACGACCCCCCAGGCTTAAGGACTGGTTAACAGACATGACTTACTGCAGAGAGACACTGGAAACTTACGCAGAAGAACTACCACTGGCTTCTCGACCTCGAGATTTCTGGGAACCACTAGTCCAGTTCCTACAAAAGACACAAATGAACACTTGAACTGATGGCACTGGTTCATCGCCACATGGAGAGGTGGACTATTTGAGGTTGAGACACGGTACCTAGGTAATAGAGCCATTTATAGAATGAATGTACTAGGTCGAGTGTGGTTGTAAGTCACACTAGCCCACACTTATAGGGCAACCAACTAGTCATGTCATTACTAAGCTGTAAATATAATGTCCTATGTTTAAACTCCTTGCATTGGAATTGATGTACTGTAAACCATTATGAGACAATATTGATTATCTGTAATGCTCGGTTTCTGTCTGGCACAAATAAAATTAAAAAAAAAAAAAAAAAAAAGAACAGTTATTTGGGACAGTCAACAGAGTGAAAGGTCGGCACACAATGGATGATATCAAGGGCACCTTTTTCACTTCCTTGGGGTGGTGCTTTGCCTTTTGACTCTCACTGATTTTTCCTCGGATGCCCCACCCCACGTTGCAGGCTCCTGGGCTAATTAGAGGGGTTTCAATGGCCTTTGATAGGGTAGACAGGCCAACACTTTGGAAAAAACTAAAGAAGCTGGGTATGCCCAACACCCTACTCTCATTAATAATTGCCCTGCACTCCTCCACTTGGTACCAACTGTTATTAGGGGGTGACCGAGAATTATCTTCTGTAATTCCAACAAAAAATGGGCTGAAACAAGGGTGTCTGCTGGCCCTATTGTTTTCTCCTTGTATGTCTCTGGACCTCCCTGTTTCTTTGCAGCTAGTAAGGGAGATGCTTCGAAGATAGGTGGCCGCTTCTTTCCCTGTTTGATGTATGCAGATGATATTATAATTTTGGATTTAACACCCAAGGGCTTGAAAAATAGGTTGTGTCTCTCCAATAACATACTGCCTTACATTACTTATAGATCAATGTCTCAAAGAGCAAAATATTGATTTTAAAAAGCAGAAAGTTTGGGAAGATTAGTAATTATGTTTAGAGTATAGGCTCGGAGAAACTGGAAATCGTAAAACCATATCCCTATTTAGGGAAAGTCGTAACTAGTAATAAACTGGAGAAAGCCCACATAGAATATTGTTCCCTAAAACCTCCTCACATGCAAATGGGTTCCGTGCCTTTTATAACACAATGGGGCGAAGGCATTCTATGCAGATGCTTTCAGATTTCAAAGTGAAAGTCCACCTAGACTACTGTATGCTATAGAATGTATTAATGTGACTAAATAGGACTTTCTTGAGATCATAGAAGGGCAGATTGCACGCAAATTATGTAATTTTAATTCATATGTTTTGACCGCAGCAATGAGGTTAGAATTTGGTCTGACAAGCTCCTATGTGCAAGCATTAGCCAGTGTGATTTGGTGGGGTTATGAAGAACAGTGAAAAGAATTCCATGAGGGGCTTTTTGAATAATTAAATATTTGGTTCAGACTTGGGTAAAAACTCTTTCTTTCAAGTGCTGAGTTACTTTGATTTACAGGAAGAGCTTGTGATTTCCCACTCTCCTTCAGAATTCAAAAACGTTTTAAATGGTACTGGTAGTGTTGTCAGTTACCAGAGAGATCTCGCATGTTATATGACGAAGAAAGGGATGGAGGCGATATCCTGCTCTTTGTGCCCTAAGGTAGCCCAGAAGTACCTGGCCTGGAATTTGGACCATTGTTCTTGCCATTTTCTGACTTTATTTCAAACGAATTTGCTCCCACTAAATGACTTAATGGCAAATTGGTCCTCTTCTGGGAAAATAGGGAATGATTGTTAAGTGTGATGTGGGGATTCAGGACTTTAACCATGTTCTTTTAGTTTGTCCTGCTTTGTCATCTCAGCGCTGCCGCCTTCTACGGCCAATGTTTTTGCAGAAAAATATCAACTCTGTAGAGGCTGGACAAGAGTTTCTTTTCTACCCGAAGAATTAAGTAATTTGTAGATTTGTTTTTTAATTCTTTAAGGATTTTTAGAATTTATTTTCATCTGGCACTAGGATTGCTGCTATGTTAGGGGAGGGAACTCATTTGGTTGCTCACTATGGAGTAATTTGCACATAATGACTGCTGCTATGTTGGGGGAGATCTTCCTTGGAAGCTTTTGATGGAGTAAATTGAATATAAGTTTACTATTTCAGGGCTCTCTGAATCGTTTTTTGTTACAAATTTTTCTACAAATGTATTCTTTTTTACTTTGGATCTAGGTTTGCAGATGTCCGGGGAGGGCACTCATATGACCACTCATTATGGAGTCATTTGCATATAATTAAGGCATGCTATGTTGGGGGAGAACTTCCTTTCGATGTTTATCATGGAGTAACTTGCACACAAACTCAGTATTTCTGAGCTCCATTAATTGTTTTTAGCTATAAAATGTTTAAATTCTTTTAAAGATCTATGAATTTATTCTTATTTGGATTTAGGATTGTTACCATGTCGGGGCGGAATTCTTTTGGCTTCTTACTATGGAGTACTTTGCACATAATTTTTACTGCCATGTTGGTGGGAGAACTTCATTGGATGTTAATTTTGGAATAATTTGTATAGAAGATCTGTATTTTAAGGCTTTATGACTTGAGTCCGGTAAGTATCTAGATGACCATTACGGAAAGGAGATTTTGTGTACATATATTCTATTTTTATTAAGTTTCCTATTTAAGATGTAAAGTTATCGCATTTGATGTATTGTATTGCTTTGATTTTATGTGGTCCTCTTTTGAATTCTAAATTATGAATAAAGAATTGAATTGGACCAAGAAAATGGGGGGGGGAATCCTAAAAGTGATAGTGCACATTTTAATTCCAATATGATTCATTGCTCCACAATTCACAAAAGACGACTGAACAGAATTACACATCAAACCTTGGCATGAAAGTAGACCTTTACTCAATGAAGTATCTTTGCTTGGTTTGGTGTAAATCCATGCCGTAGTTTGAGAAATTGGAGTTTAAAAGTATTCCGATCTTGGCATGGAGTTACATTTTAGAGACATTTTTACCGTTAATCTACAGAGACTCCAAGGATTCATGAATTGAAGGAGATTTCACGACTCCTATTCAAACAAGCATTTGCAATGCAATAGGTCTCGGATTTACGCAAGTTTGAACTATTTACATTGCAAATAATGCCTTTTATTTTTGTTTTCGTTTTTAAAACATAAATAAAATGCATTGTGATTTACAATGCCAATAGCTTAAACTCGCGTAAATGCGAGACCTATTGCATTGCAAATGCTTGTTTTGTTTGTTGACAGATTGCATTGCTGTTTTGATGTCTGCTTCAAATTCGTCTGTGTAGAAGTAGCAAGCAGTATAGTTTCAGGGGGTGTCATGATTTGAGATTATTCTGCCAGGCAGTTACTACAGGGTAGGAACACAGAGTTGTGGGTGGAAGGAGGCTATGTAGAGGGCCAGTGAATTTAAGCACTGTTTTGGAATTATATAGATTGGTTTCTGGTTTGAACTTATTGTGTCACACAATCCACCCCATAACGTTTTGAATGAAAGAATCTGCACGCGAGTAACAATGTTGCGCGCTGGCAAAGCGCTTCAAGCGCCACGTCAAGATAGAAAGCGCTACATAGATTTTACTTCAATAAAACTTACCAGTGCTTCCCAAGGTGACGGTTGTAAAAGGAGCTATGCACCCAAATCGTTCACAGCTTCACACGCACCGTGTCCAAGCAAGCGAAGGGGAATGCAGTGATTGAGCGTCAACGAGCAGTGTTAATGTAGGTGCTGTCCTGCCACTCACCACTCATCAGCAATGAAATCCCTCCTTCACATCATCCAACTGCCCCTCCATTGCCCCCACATCCCACAGAACTGGCAAAAAGCATGTCAGGGGGTCCCAGGGGAAGATCATTGGGTCACTTGCTCAGGGAAGATGCGAATTAGAGATTAGGTCATGTTTAGGCAGGTGTTAATGACCTACTGAGATGAATTTTGTCATTTGTATTTTGGAGCTGGTAGATAAGAGCTGGTGCAGTTTATAGCTGTGTATTATATGTACGTTTAAAATGTATTTTTTAATGATTTGTATCTTTGAATGCGAATAAACGTATTTTGATGATGATCATGATGGCAGTGGCTTTCTAGGGAGTTGATGTTAATTACGTCTTCTCTGCTTTACTTAGCACAATGGCTTTTCGGTGAATTGGCACTTTATAAATACCATTTATAGGCCGCAGGCCTTCAGTGGTACTCTAGATTAGTTATAACTGTTTAGGGGAGTTTTAGACCATTTAGGTATGTTATACAACATATAGCTACCAACACTTTCATGCCAGTTTTCACCTTCAGGCATTAATTCTGCTTTTGAACCCAATGTACAAATGTAACCTAAGAGCTGGTCTACTAGCTATCAGATTATTTGATTTCAACCAATTTTATTGAAGTTTGTATAAGATATAGAATACACAGTGCAATTTCTGTAAAGGTCGACAGTAAAATCAGAGTGAAAAAAGTCATGGCCAGCAGATCAGATTAGAGCAATATGTAAGCGCCATAACCTATAACCGGAATGAGTGAATTTAGTCATATGAGGAGTCGTAAAAATAATCCTGAAAAAAGCATTGAATGAAAGCTCTTTGAAAGGTAGTCAACCTAATCACAGCAGTGAGTGCACTGGGAAACCCCTAAAAAGAAAGAAAAGAGAAAGCAGAGAAAAAGATGCATAGTGTGGAAGCAAAAGAAGAACCCGGGTAGAGAAACGAGGGGAAGGCAGTAGACATGCGTAGCTTGGACGGCAGTCCAATGACAAATGCACAATAAAGACTACAGAATTCACCAAGTAATCAGACTGTACGTTGGAACTGTATAGCGGGACCTTTAGGGTAGTTTGGAATACTGCAGGTAAACATCAAAAGAATCCCATAAGCGACGAGCTGCATGCTGTGTTATGTTATATAATGTTTTATACATCGCATTATAAGCACTTCTGGTGACACAAAATATTCCACCATTTATTGAATGGGGTTTCTGATGTGGATTTCTACTCTGACAGAATAGTTTTTGCTCTGAGTGAAATCACCAAGTGTAGTAATAGCTTATCATCTGCAGACAGAGTTAAAGGGTGTGCGTGGGCTATTAGTCCTAAGGTTATAGTAAGGAAATGGAACATAACAGGAATATTGAAAATGTGGTCTATCATGCTTTGCACTCACATTATAATTTTCTTGGCTACACAACAAGGAGTACAATGGGTTCTTGCAGTAAACGGGTAGCATAGCTCAGTAGGTTATGTTACTGACAGTTTCAAATACACCATAGGAGGAAACCGGGGATAACAATGTGATGGTCCACAGACACTGTAACTTAATTGGACTTCTTCGTGTTTCAGCCAATACATATCACTGTGATTTTAGTAACTTTTGATCTGTTTGAGATAAAAACCAATTTTGGGTTAAATTCTGCTGAGTATCCAGCAGATAAAGTATTATGTGGCAAATGCAGCAAATCTATAAGTATGAAGCATAAGCCTCAGCCGTAAAAATCGCATGATTCTAGCAACCCTGCCTGTAGGCTACTGATTCAAATCTCAGCAGGACTAACTTAACTTGTCATCTTTAGGTTTAAATCATATTTATTGGATGGAGACAAAAGGAGAATACACAGCCTACTGCCTACATCCCCTGGCCGGCAGAGCGTATCTTGAATGTCTGGACACAGCGCTGTTGCCACAACCCGGAGGCCGGCCGCGTATAAAAGTGGGTTATCTGAATAGATGTTTGCCCCCTCCGTTTTCTGCCCATAAACCCAAAAACCAAACCAATGAGCAACTGCAGGAAAACAAAACCCTCCCCCCCCCACCCAACCCCTCCGCCCCCTCCCCCCGGACCGATGTGCTGACGAGTCGTGTTAATGGTCCCTGTCAGGGAGAGAACCTGATTGATTTGTGCCAGGGGCCTCCTCCTCTGATTGCATTTCGGCGAGCCGCAGCAGGCGAAGATATTTCGGGCAAGTCACTTCGTTCAGCTCCGTCGATAACAGTGATAGAATTGGGCGCCAGGTGGTTTGGAAGGAACTTGCTGAGTTTGTAAGTGTTGCCTGGATGCGTTCCATACCCACAGTGTACCATAATTTGTGCAACCACCCCGTGTGGGATGGTCTGGTCTGTGTGCCCCATAGAGAGAGTATGTGTTGTACCGCCGCCCCCATAGCCAACCCCATTTGTTTCCCTTTTAGTGACTTCAACGGGAACGTGAGCCCGTTAGGCAGGCCTAGCAGTGTATAGGCTGGGAATCTCGGTATTTCGGTCTCAAAACATTTATCTATGTCATCTAAAACCTCTTTCCAGTAGTCTAGTACTACAGTGCATTCCCATAAAATGTGTGTCAATGTTCCCTCCTCGTCACAACCCCGCCAGCATGTCGGGCTACGGTCCGGGTTCCCTTTGTGTAGTCTAGCTGGAGTCAGGTACCAATATGTGACCACCTTTACTGCCGCTTCCCGACTGGCCGTGTTCCGAGCCGTATGAGAGGCCCTATAATAAATGTCACGCCATTCCTTCTCTGTGAGATCCCTCCCAATTTCCTTAACCTAACGCCTTTGTCCCGCCGAAGGCGCGATTGGGCTTGGGGGTCGGAGTATAGAATATAACTCTGAGATCGTGTTCTTGTCTGACGTTTTTGCTCGAAGCCATCTCTCGTAAGTGGTAAGCTTCCGGCTGACTAGAGGTCGCACCTCCGGGTGAAGGAGCCAGTGGCGAAGTTGAAAGTATTGGAAATGCTGCGGAGCTTTGATATCATAGGATTGTTGCGCCTCAGCGAGGGACAAGAATCCCTCTAAGTTAAAGAGATGGCCTGCGGATTTGCATCCTGTGCTCCGCCATCGTGGGAAGGCTCTCTCATCTAACCCTGGGATAAACTCCGGATTATTGAATAACGGCGTCATTGGGGAGGGGGAAGGATGTGAGGCCTCGTTTTACGGCCACCGCGTCCCAAATGCTTAGGAGTGAATTCGTAATAGGTGAGCCCTTTAGATTCAGAGGTCTGTCCCGCTTCTTTAAAAATGGCACCTTCCATAACGATAGTTTGTCCTGGAACAGCCACTTCTTTTCAGATTCCGGCCTGCTCCATTCCACTAAGTGCAGGAGTTGGGAGGCCCTATAGTATTCCAAGAAGTTCGGGATGCCTAACCCTCCTTGGTCTAGGGGTCTATGGGAGAGCTCTTTACGCATCCGGGGTCACGCTCCGGCCCACGTAAAGTGGTGAACTTCCTTCTGGATCTGTTGAAGAATACCCCTCGGTGGTCTCGCCTGTATGGTCTGGAAGACATACAGCGCTTTGGGCAAAATGCTCATTTTAACCGCCACAATCCGACCCAGAAGCGACAATGAGTGCTTACGCCACTGCTGAAGGCACCTCTGGATCTGGGAGAGGAGCCCTGAGTAATTCCGTGTAACAGTCTGTGCAACCGTGGGAGCTAGTTCTATACCCAGGTAGGTAATAGATTCCCTCGCCTGTAGATCTCCAAAAGATGGGCGTTGTGGGTCAGAGGCGCCTGCGTAGCGGCCCAGGTGTAGCAGTGTGGACTTTCCCACATTAATCTTAAAGCCGGAGACTCGGCCGAAGGAGGTCAATTCCTCCAAAAAGGCTGGTACCGAGCGCTCCGGAGCCTCCACGGATGCCAGGATGTCGTCAGCATAGAGACTCACTGTATGTCTCTCCCCCCCAAAAGAGATCCCACATATATTCGAATTGTCTCTAATTTTCTGCGCGAGAGGTTCCACATAGAGCGCGAATAGAAGGGGGGAAAGCGGACACCCCTGTCTCGTGCCCCTCTGAATCACGACCGGTCTTGAGGCCGTACCGTTAACCCTGACCGTAGCTAAGGGTTCGTCGTAACAGCTCGCCACCCATGCCCTAAAACGGTCCCTGAGTCCAAAATGAGCCATCGTACTGTCCAGGAAGCTCCAGTTGACCCGATCGAACGCTTTTTCTGCGTCTACCGACAGCAGTAAAGCATCCATCTTAGTTCGGTGCGCCTTATCAATTAAATGTAATATTCGTTTGGTGTTATCGCTGCCCTGTCGATTATAGATAAAACCGGATTGATCTGGATCTATGATACTCGGTAAACTCGGTCCTAGTCGCGCCGCCAGAACTCCAGTAAATAATTTTAGGTCGAGATTGAGGAGGGAGATCGGGCGGTAGGAACTACACCGCGTCTTCACCTTCCCCGGTTTGGGAATGACCACAATATCCGCGGCTAACATGTCCGGGGGAATGGATCCACGCCCCTGGAAAGTATTGAAGAGTCGTGTTAAAATGGGGGCGAGAAGTGGGCAGAAAGCCTTATAAAAACCCGCCGAGAATCCATCTGGACCCGGTGATTTGTGTGGTTTAAGGCGAGCAATGGCCCCTATTACTTCGTCTATCCGAATAGGCGCGTCCAGCGCCTCAGCCTCTATCTGATCCAAGGCTGTTGTGGATACCCCCTTGAGATAGTCCTCCCCTTCGTTGGGTGCATGTACCGACTCCTTGTAAAGAGAAGAGAAGAATTCCTGAAAGGCCTCCGCTATTTCCTCATCCCCGTCAACTTTCACTCCCTTCTCGTTCATTATCTCCGATACCCTATCTCGCCGGACGCGAGCTCTGAGCTTGCTGGCCAGAAGACGCCCTGTTGTGTCCCCTCCTACATAATACGAGTGCTTGAGCCGAAGAGCCGCGTACTCAGCTCTGTCTAGATCAAGAGCTGCCAATTGCGTTCTCGCCGCTTTAACCTGGCGCCAGATCCTGGGGGCGCCCGTACGACTATGAATACGCTCCAGTTCTACCACTTGAGCCGTAAGCTTATCCCTGACCTCCCTACGTTCTCTGGCCTCCGCCGCCGCAATAGCGATTAACTCACCTCGCACCACTGCTTTCAGTGCCCCCCCAGAGATCCGTGAGGGGGGTACCTGCGAGGTCGTTGCGGGTTAAATAGTCAGTGATGCTTTTGTGCAATTGTGTGGCCACCCCCTGTCTCTGAAGCAGGTTTTCTCGCAATCGCCACCGCCCCAGAGTCCTATGTACCGCGGGTAAAGAGAGAGTTATGGTCACCGCGTCGTGGTCTGAGAGTGCCGCGGGGATTATATTTACCATGTCCACTAACGCTGTTGTTTCGGTATAACCCATGAGGTGGTCTAGTCTGGCATAGGTGCGATGCGCATGAGAGTAGTAGGAGTATTGTGTAAGGTGTGGGTGTATTGTCCTCCATATGTCCTCCAAGCCTCGCTCCTGCAGCCATGCCTTCCCTGTCTGCCCATAGCGTTGACCAGATCGGTCTCCCTCCGCATCCATAACTAAGTTCAGGTCCCCCCCCACCACCACAAGCCTGTTTTGCGTGGAAAGTACCTCTGAGAGTGCCGTGGTAAGAAATTGCTCTTGTCTCGTATTGGGGACGTACAGGGAACCCACTACCACTGGAACCCCCCCCACCCAGAATTTGTAGGCTAGCAGCCGTCCTTTTATTTCTGCCACCTTCTCGTTCACTGAACCCTGAAAGGATTTAGACACCAATATAGCAACCCCAGCCTTTTTCCCCGTGGTGGAGGAATAGAATTGGTGAGGAAAGGCTCGAGATCTCATTCGATGCCAATCCTTGGGCAGGAGGTGCGTCTCTTGCAGGAGGCAGATAGACGCCCCCGTGTTTTCCAAATAGGATAATATGGCCTTTCTTTTAATGGGGTTATTTAACCCTTTCACATTAAGGGTGAGAATCTGAATCTTGTGGGTCATCCTAAGTGGTGATCCTCTGTTGGGCGTTGAGTCTGAAAGAGCAAGCCCTCCGGCTTGACGCTCAATGGGTCTCGCTCTCCAAGAAATAGCCCCCGGTACGTCGGAGGCCCAGATGTTCCCGGCCCCCTGCAGCACATCGGTTCGTCCCTCCCCCCTCCCTTTCCCCCCCCCCAACCCTTCCATCCTACCACCCTGGCCCTTGACTCCCCCCCCCAACCCCCCACCCCACTCCCCTTTTTTCCCTCCCTAACCCCAACAGGAAACCCCCAAAACAATACCATTGTCCATAGCCCAAGGACCCAGCACCTTGGCATGTGGGAAAAACAACAATCGGGGTATATGTGGACCAAGTGTCCCGGGCTCCCCGCCCCCGCCTCCCCCGCCTCCCCCCCCACCTTTTGCAAATGTAATGCTACGCGCCCCCTCCTCGTCCTTCAAGTCAGTGCGGCGGGGCAGTGTCTTTTAAGACGGCTTCCAAAGCTGCTTGCCTCTCCTGTGCCATTGTGTCGGAGTCCGGCTTTGCCTCCATTGCAGGGGAGCGTCTACGTCCCACTCTTTGCCACCCGTCCCCCGGTGGTCGTTTCGTGGATTGGGGTGAATCTTCTGTGTTGCGGAATTCGAGGCCCAGGAGCTTGCACGTTTCTTCCAATGATCTTATTTGGTGTAGTTTGCCATTCCATTTAAAGATCAGTCTAAAGGGGTGCCCCCAGGAGTAGGCTACATTGTGCTCCCTAAGATGCGTGGTAACGTCTCGAAATGATCTCCTCTTTTGTAGTGTTATGGAGGCCAAGTCTTGGTATAGAGCTAGGGAGTGACCCCGATAGGTGAGGGGATGTTTCAGTCGGGCCTCGCGTAGGATGCGTTCCTTTAAAGGGTAGTCCGGGAGGAAAGCAAGGATGTCCGGGGGGGGGAGCCGGGGCACGACACGGCAGGCCCACCCTGTGTGCGCGGTCAATGCGGATCTCAAAGGTTTGATCCTCTCCTAGGACATCTCTGAATAACCCCTGCAAGTAGCTTGTCACACTTGTCCCTTCAGATTTCAAGGGGACCCCCCCGGACGCGGATGTTGTTTCGCCTGGAGCGATTTTCAAGATCCTCCGCGTGGGCTTGGAGGTCGATTTGTTGCTCCTTGAGGCGAATGACTTCTTGCTGGAGTTGAGCGAGCTCCTCGCCCGTCGCTTGCTCCCTGTCCTCAATTGCTGCCACCCGTTCCCCCACTGCGTCCACGTCTCTACGGATTTCTTTCACTTCTCTTGCTACCTCATTCTTGAGCGTTTGAAAGTCCTCCCGGAGAGTGTTGAATAGAGTTTCAAGGAAAGAACGGGTGATCGGAATCACATAGTCTTCCTGGGTGGCCGCGGTGTTCCGGGACGAGGGGGATTTGTTACCTTTCTCGTCTACCACTGTGTGTTTTGTGAGCATCCCTCTCACAGATCTCTCCCCTTTCTTCTTAACCGAAGCCATCTTGACTGCGGGTCACCTGCGGGGCCCTATGAGGCCTGCGAGCGCCCCCCCCGGTCCTCGGCACCGATCCCCTGGCAGGGCCCGACCCCCACCGGCACCCTGCAGCGACCCCACTCCTATGGCGAAATAGACCTGAGGCACCAGAGGTCACCAGTCACCCAAGCCCTCCCGGGCTCCGTCTGTCCTATGTACTCGCTGGGCTAAGGCTGTTCAATTGTTTGCGCTCCTTACGACGTCTGCACTCCGCCGCTCTTTCTCCACAGCACCTTCCCAACAGGCCCTCCACTCCGTACCGGGCCTATGTCTCCCAACACTATGGTGGGGGTTGACGCCCTGACCACACAGTGTTCCGTGGATCTCCACCCCCACCCCCCCCCCCCCCGTGTCCAGAAGTGCCTCTTCGTTGGACCTTGAGGGCTCGCTATTATCTGGATGTCCAGATGGGGGCCGCGTTGACAAGGCCAAACCCTCGCTCCCCCGTCAGCTCCTTCCCCGCTGAGGGCACTCCTGGCAGGCGCAGTCCCTGCTCCCTACCACGACACCAGGTGGCTGTCCTGGCCGAGTATATCCCGCCTTAGCCTTGGCGTTGGATCCCCCTTCACCTTCACCTTCTTTCTGCCGCTCTTTCTGCCTTCCTTGCTGCCTAGCGCCGCCAGGCCATTCTCCCCGGGTCCCCCATGGACCGCGTCACCGGGGCCTCCACCACCTCCGCGGTTCTCCGCCGCCGCCGGGGCGCCTCCCCAGGGGACCCCAGCTCCACCTCACCTCCGATTTTCGGGCCCAGCTCCCTTCTTCAGGGCCTCCGCTTCACGATCTCCGGGGGCGGCTCCAGCCAGCGATCCAGAGTCCCCGCCTCGGGGGCCTCAATGCTCCTCAGGTGCGCTCTCCGTAGCTCCCACCAAGCCCCCGCATCAGAAGGCGGGGTGCTCACCGGAGACCCAGGCTTTGCTTTATCTCCGGGCGGATCACTCTCCCCAGGCTCTTCAGCCCGCCGGGTGGGCTCCGCACCACAGCGCCGTTCCCCTCGTTGCGCCCAAGGATCCAGCGACCTCACGGAGGGCCCCGGGCGTCGGCTTGTCTCCACCCCCGCCGCGGGGGCACTCCGCCACCGTCTCGTCTTCTTTGAAGGGGGGTTCACTTTCCGGGCACCGCTCCAGTTTTCCCTTCCAGTCCAGGCACGGGCGCCGTCGGTCACCCAGCGCCTGCCTCTCAGAGCCTCCCGCTGCGGCCCTCCTCGGCCCGGCTCCGTCGTGGCGCCATTTTGTCCGCTCCGCCGCTCGCTTGCCTAAGTTCTCCGCAACCAGGAACGGGAGTCGGAGCCCCTCAAAAGGTGTATCGGGCACCCTCCTTCCGCCGTCGCTATTCCGCCCTCCACTTTCGGCGGACTTTTGGGGCCTCAGGCTGTGTTTTGGTCGGGCAGGAAGGCTAGGGGCGAGGAGCCTCCGGGACCTGCGACCGATCAGATCGCCATCTTGGCCACGCCCCCCAACTTGTCATCTTTAGAAGATGGATAAAATGAGAATCAGCTCTGTGGGTGCCGGTTTTGCTACAGGGGACTGGCTAGCCACATTTCCTGCCTGCCACTCTTTAAAAATAAACAATGCAAAAAATGTTTTTAAAGAGTTCTTTAAAACAATTTGGGTGGACCAGGGTCGCCGCCAGCAGCACTAGCCTTCATAGATTTAAGGGGAGAGGGAGGGGCCTGCTGTTGCTGGACTCGGAGAGTCCTGTACATATGATAAGGACTCCTCAAAATTCAAAACAGTTTCTTTATAATGTGATCTGTGCAACTAATTTCAGCTTAGTATATTCAATTACACCATTGTATTGAATGGCATTTGTTAGAAGTGACAGATTCTAATCATGATCTTACAAACATTTGTGCCCAAACCGCCACTGCCCTGACGACAAAGCTATTAGTCAACCAAGAGGAAAGACAGCTGTGTTCTGCCCCTTTATGTGGGCTAGGGTTTTAGTATAGCTGGAGTAACATTATAGTATTTTGCTTTTGTGCAGCACTCACCCAGAACTGATGTAGTTGTAGTTACTCTCGTGATGACAAAAGAAAAGGAGGCACTCTGAAAAAAGTAATTGCCTGAAATCGCACAATGTAGTCAAGTGGAAGCCAGGATTGATGAAAGGTTTCCTGATTTCACATTGTAGAATTCAGCCAGTTATCTCACTCTGCCTCCTATTTTAGAGCAAACTTGAATGCACTGTGGTTAATTCTTTATGGTGATAAATCAGAGCACTCTGTTAAATACAGCCGGGCTATGTATGGTTCAAAAGGATTTGTTGGTAGTAGTGTTAGGGGAAAGGTTGTTGTAATGCGAAAGTTAAAATGAAAAAATCAGACCATCCACCATTGGTCAGTGCATTGACACAATTTGTTTCACATAGCTGAAAGTCTTTATTCATTACCATCCATTCTTGGATTCATTCATCCACCCACTGCTAACAATCAAGCATTTCATTCATGGAGCCACGCAGCCCCGTCTCCAATCTTGATCTATCCACCCATTCAACGATTGGACAATGTTTGATAATGAAAAATATATTGTAAAATGCACCGTATCTGCAACCCTGTGGGTGCAGCGGAGTAACACAAAATAGCCTCTCTCACTGCAAAACACGTGGGGGGTCAAATATTTCTGCCTCAGAGATAAGAAGGCCTTGGACGGTGGGTGGGCCTCTGAGGGGTGCACACTACTTCATACATGCTAAGGGGCCCCAAATATGCTCTTACCCAGTGGTACTGCCACACAGGGCACATCACGAGAAAAAAAAACGGTTTTATGATCGAACATTTCTTAACTCACATGACTGCAGCAAGTAACAGCATCCCGGAGCCGAGGCATCTGATCTCAGGAAGTACAGGCCGTGCATATGCTGGAGCACCTGATCTCAGACAGCATCCGGCATTATACACTCACAGCTCCCTACCGGCCCCACCTCAAGCGTGGCCCAGCCAGCCTTGGTTGTTTCTCCTCATCACATTATATATTGTTTTAAGACCCTATGCTTGAAATGCTCAAAGAGAAGGCACATGCCCCTAAAAGCAAAGTGATGTTGGCTAAAACTTAAGACAGTCTGAAGGTCTCGCTTGTGACATGAGGTCACTTGGAAGATGTGCAAAGGGGTGGGCAGAACTCAGACAGTAAGATTAAAAGGGGCAACTTGAACTTAAGCAGTAAAGGAGAAAGGGGGATACGTGTAAGTTAATAACAGAGTAGAAGGTGGGGGTGAGCTCAGGTGATCAGCACTGAGTGGCAGCTATCAAGTTGCAACAGATTAAGTACACTGTCAACAGATAGTAAAAAATTCATCTCAGTTCATTGTACAGGAACAAAGAAAGCATCGTGTATGACCAGAGGCAGTAAAAGGTGTAGTGCTACGAAGCCGGGCAGCCCAAAGCATTACATATGTGCATTGTGGAAGTTACCTGAAGATTTTGAACATGAGGCAGGCGATGAGGAAGGCCGTGAAGCCGCACACAGCGATCACCACATTCTTGATGGTGGGGAGAACTTTGAAAATGGTTCAGATGCGGGTCACAAGGGTGGCGTTGCCCCCTCCGACCAAGGGCGGCTCTGGGGAGGTGGTGACGGTGTTGTTATCAGCGTCCGCGGGCTTACTGTCCGCCTGAGGGTTCTCGCGAGTTAGTGTCCGAGGCTCTGCAATGCTGGACAAAGAGCGAACTTGCCCTCCGTGGGCAAGGAGGGCAAAGACCAAGGCAAGAAAGAAAGCGGGCATCTTTATTCCAAGAGAAGCAAGGTGTCCGCGACCAGGTGGTCCCAAAACCGTGCGCAGTCGTGGGATGAAACAGCAGACGCAGTGCTTCCCAAATGATCTACGGCCCCAGCCGCTAGCCTTGCTGCTGGCTCTAGGACAGGTGTGCCAGTCACCGTGCCCCCTTCACTCCCTAACGTGATGGCAGAGCGGGGCGCCGCCTGCAGCTGTGGTTACTGCACAGATGGATCTTAGTACTAGCCGATCACTGCCCTCTCAGTGGGTCCCCAATGGCAGCCCGGTTATTAGCAAGAAGTCCTGTGTCCAGAGTTGCGAACACTGGAGTGTGTAACACGTGGCGTCAGAGGTACCCCTTGGTAGTATGCCTTTGCGCCGGGCTGCAAACCATGCTGGAGCTTTGTGATTCAGAGTGGTCTCAGCAGACCCTTGTGCCGTGCTGCACAGACGATACAAAAGGGGACGATGGACGGAACGTTTGAGCCAATCAAACACTCACCCCCAGTCAACTGATCTGGGTTTAATCCATCATCATTCTTTAGCTCACTCCACCACCCCCAGTTCAGACATGGCCATATGCAAATCAGTCTGACCCTGTGCCTCATGGGAACAGTCCAGCCCGAACTGCCAAGCCATGTCTTCCCTGGACCGGAAACAAGCATCCTAGGACCGGTTTCTGGCATTCCAGCCGTCATCAGCCAGGCTTGCTTGAATCCAGTGGCAAAGTGAGCAAGGGACCCACGTCTGGGTATACCCCCGCCAACTTAGGGCGAACAAAGCGATACAAAAGGGGACGATGGACGGAACGTTTGAGCCAATCAAACACTCACCCCCAGTCAACTGATCTGGGTTTAATCCATCATCATTCTTTAGCTCACTCCACCACCCCAGTTCAGACATGGCCATATGCAAATCAGTCTGACCCTGTGCCTCATGGGAACAGTCCAGCCCGAACTGCCAAGCCATGTCTTCCCTGGACCGGAAACAAGCATCCTAGGACCGGTTTCTAGCATTCCAGCCGTCATCAGCCAGGCTTGCTTGAATCCAGTGGCAAAGTGAGCAAGGGACCCTCGTCTGGGCATACCCCCGCCAACTTAGGGCGAACAAAGCGATACAAAAGGGGACGATGGACGGAACGTTTGAGCCAATCAAACACTCACCCCCAGTCAACTGATCTGGGTTTTTTTTTTTTTTTATTTGTTTATTAACAGCTTGTCATATCATACAACAATATCACGCGCGTGCCAGGAGCATCGCGCCCAGGAATTCAGGACAAGCAATTTTTTTTTAGTGCATATACATATCAAGCAAATATAGGAAACAGATACCCAATGAAAATGCCATAAAGGCAAGAAACAAACCCCCCCCCCCCTCCCTCACTCTCTGGCACTGCAGCGATATGACCTACATAGCGGCAACATTTTGACTTCTGATGCGTACACAAGTTGAAATAGCACAGTAACCTGGGATCAATTGCATTAAGTGTCAGTAGCATAGAAATGAGAACGTGTGACATCTTACAAATCAGGGTGGCTTGATAAATATATGGTAAGTGGGGCCCAGAAATCCTTGGGCCTTGATGATTCAGGGAGTTCTTCAGCATAGGTCTCTAGTTGTTCCCTACAGTAGGTCAAGTCCCGGATCCACTTACGAACCGTGGGCAACCCCCTTGCGCCCCAGTGCTGCGCCACGGCCCGCTTGGCCATTAACGTCGCCACAGCTACCAACCTCCTGTTACAGGGCTTTAAGGGTGTCACATTGCCCAACAAGCATAGCTCAGGTGTGCATCCCACTCGTTCCAGTACGACCTCCGTTAACACATCCACCACCCTAGACCAAAATGTAACTAACCCCGCACAGAGCCAGGAGAGGTGTAGAAAATCGGCGTCCGCATGCCCACACCGCACACAATTAGCCGTATCCCTCAGTCCAAATTTCCTCAACTGCACAGGGGTGTAATAGAGCTGGTGTAAAAAGTTAAAATGTATGATACGTAGATTACAGTTAGCTGTAAGGCGCCCAGTCAGTTTACAACAAGCATGCCAATGGTCTACAGACATCGCGCCACCCAGAGCTTCGTTCCATTTAGCGTATGAGGGATGCACCTCCTCCTCACGCTCGCGAAGTGATGCAGCGTATAGTTTAGTGATCAGTCCCTTACGATCCCCGCTCGCGAGCACCGCCTGCAGCGCCCGCAGTGGCTGAGGCTCATTGGGGTAGTTAGGATATATATCCCTGATTGCTTGCCGAACCCTCACGTACGTGAAGCATAGCATAGCTCCATGTGGCCGACCCGCCTGCACATCCTGCAATGAGCGGAACTGGCTTTGTTTGTATAAGTCCCCTAGCTGCGTAATCCCGACCGCCTGCAATGCGCTCAGCGCAGAACGCTCTTGCGCCGCGGATATGCCAGGATGTGCCGCAATCGGCAACCTGGGGGCATAAAGGTAGGGTAGTTTCGCTCGTCTAGCCAATGTCTGCCAGGCCCAGGCGGTGCACTGCACCGGATTGATTTCCGTTCGGGGGCCTCCACTCCCACCCGAGAGAGCAGCTGCCACCAGTGGCAAGGGGAGTATTGCGTCCGCCTCAATCGCCGTATGGGGGAGATAGCGGTGTGGGAAGAACCAGTAATGTGCAAAATGCGCCTGAGCGCATAGGTAATAAAGGCGCATATCTGGGGCCTCGAAGCCGCCGCGTTCAAAGGGTTGGATTAGGGTATCCCAGCTACAACGCGGTTTTTTGCCCCCCCACACAAATGATAGTAGGGCCGTCTGTAATGCCTTGAAGGTCGAGATATTCAGGCGGAGAGGGATATTCATGAATAAATATAATAGTTTGGGCAAAATGGCCATTTTAAGCACAGCGATGCGGTCCGCTAACGAGAGGGGCAGGCGGGCCCACCGCTCCGTTTTTCCGTGAGTTGTGTGATGGTGCGTCCGTAATTCATGGATATGACCTGGGCAGGGTCCCTGTGCAGCCAGATCCCTAAGTATTTCACCGGATCCCGGGCCCAAGACAGAGGAAAGTCCATCTCAAACTCGTCAGTACCCGCTGTTAAGGGAAATACCGTCGATTTGGCCCAGTTTATACCTAAGCCAGAGAATCCTTCAAATTTAACATATTCCCTCAGCAGTTCAGGGAGGTGGGTTGCAGGCTCACGGACATATAAAAGCATGTCATCCGCATAAAGCGAAACAACAAGTGGCCGCTGTCTAAAGCGTAGCGCAGCGGAGGCGTGCAATTGGCGCAACTTACATGCCAGTGGCTCCAGTGCCAGCGCAAATAGCATTGGTGACAGAGGGCATCCCTGCCGTGTGCCTCTGCCAATGGGAAACGCCGAGGATACCCAGCCATTCACGCGAACTCTAGCCGCAGGTTTGGTATACAGGACCCTAATCCATTGCAAAAAGAACGGGGGAACACCCATTCGCGTGAGAACGGTAAACATATACTCCCAGGAGAGGGAATCAAAAGCCTTGGCGGCGTCTAGTAGCACCGCCGCGGCCTGGAAGTCAGCGTCAAAGTAGTGAAGAGTGGCGAAGAGAGTTCGCAGGTTATGCACGGTAGACCGAGCGGGCACGAATCCAGACTGGTCAGGGAGTACCAGCAAAGGAACCAGAGGCTGAAGGCGGAGTGCAATCATTTTCGCCAATATCTTGGTGTCGATATTAATCATTGAGAGTGGTCTGTAGGAATCGCAGTGGCTAGGCTCCTTATCAGGTTTCAGTAGCATCACCAGTAGAGCCTCCCGCAACGAGGGTGGGAGATGTCCAGTGTCATACGCCTCCGCATATACTTCAAGAAGGCGAGGGGCCAGGTCCTCCACAAATGTCTTATAGAACTCGCTCGGGAACCCGTCTAATCCCGCAGCTTTGCAAGTAGGGAGGGACATAATAGCGAGTTTTACATCTTCCTCATCAAAAGGTTGAGTAAGATATTCCCTGTGGCCGGGAGATAGCCAGCCCAGTGCGACATCATCCAAATATGTATGGATCTCGGCCGGCTGCACTACATCTCTATTACTATAGAGTGCCGTGTAATAGTCAAGTATGGTCTCGCTAATGGCAGTTGTGCCGTAACAAGCTGTCCCTGCCTCGTCTAGGATTTCCGTGATATACTCTTGACTGCGCGGCGCAGCCAGTTTGTGCGCAAGAGAGCGGCTAGGCCGTCCCCCCTCACCATAGTATCGGGCCTTGCTACGCCTGGACCTATGTACCAGTTCCTGATCTGCCGTGTCGTTATGTTCTGTCACCAGTGCACGGATTTTGGACAGAGTTTCGGGCAGCGGGTCCGTCTCGTAGGCTCGCTCTAGAGTGGAAATATCGGCGGCCAATTTGTGAATTCTGCGCCGTAAATCACGCAGTACTCCAGCCTGCGCCCCCATACAGACCCCTCTGATAGTGACTTTGAACGCTTCCCACATGGTGCCTGCGCTATCAACTGTACCAGCATTTTCCCGGAAAAAATGTCGAATAGCCTCTCCAACCGAGGCCCGGAAGACCGGGTCCGTCAGGGAGGATGGTTGTAAGCGCCACTGGAAAGGTGGTCGATCACATGCTGGGATCTGTAGATCCAGGAGCACTGGGGAGTGGTCCGAGAGCGTCCTGGCTAAGTGGCGCACTCCAGTCGCCCACGCACACGCAGCCTCCGTAGCCAGCCAAAAGTCCAAGCGAGACCAAGTCCCATGCACAGATGAAACAAACGTGCTCTCTCGCTCCCCCAAATGTTGCATACGCCATACATCCCTCAATCGTCCCGCATCCATCAGGCCACGCAACACCTCCGCCGCCTGTTTAGGTCGTGCATTTTCACTACCCCTCCGGTCAGCCTCCATATCCAGACAGACATTGAAATCACCTCCCCATATAATCTCCGCGTCTGGGAACCCCGAGATGCGGCGCCATACATCAGCGAAAAAGGCCGGGTCATCCACATTCGGTCCATACACATTCACAAAAAGGACACTCGACCGACCTAGTTGACCATGCACCAGCACCACTCGGCCCTGATCATCAGTCTCTGTGCGCGTGACTTGAAACGGTATCCCTTTCTTGATCAAAATAATCACTCCCCTTGCATAGCTAGAATAAGAGGAAGCGGCGCGAAAGCCAGCCCATCGAGCCCCCACCTTCCCTTCGGAAGTCTTGGTAAGATGCGTCTCCTGCAAGAAGGCAATGTGGACCGCCATCCTGTCTAAATAGGCGAACACCGACCTGATCTTTTTGGGAGTATTGAGGCCACGAACATTCCATGTTAAAAGGCGTATTTTACCACTCATCTATCAGCAGGCTATGAAATGATGTGACTATCGAATATTTCAGAGACATGTCTGTGCTATTACAATGAAAATAGTAAAAAGCATAAAACCCTAAAAAGACAGTGCCAGAGAGCCTCCCCCCATCGCAATCCCCCATCCCCCTCCCACTTCAGCATCCCCAACTCGCCAAAGCCATCCCTACCCACCCCACCCCCATCCCAACAAACAACCAGCAATGCAAAACTTAGATGGGGTATTCCCATGTGAGGGCGTTAGAGTGCTACTATCCTCCTATCTAGTAGGAGGAGGCCAAGCAGGGGTCAGTAACTATGCCTGGAAAGTACAACAGCATGGAGCGCGCCCTTGGTATGCGAGCAGGCATATCCCATTCAGCCCCGGCTAAAAACACCTGTGAGTGGAAGAAAGAGCAGGTCATACTAATAAATGATACAGCATGAGTCAGGAGAAACCTGGAAAGTCAAATAGGCAACCGTGGCAGCAGAGTAGTTCAGCCGATGCACCCTATGGGTCTATTGTTCCTCAGTCTCCGATGGCGATCGGGAGTCGCGTCGCCTCCTCTGGAGGCGTTTGGCATGTTCTAAGGCTGCCTTGGGGTTATTGAAAATATGAGAGTCCCCATCTGGGCCTATCTTCAGGCGAGCAGGGTATAGCATGGCATACGGGACCCCCTCCGCCTGTAGAAATTTTTTAACACCCCCAAACTCCCTCCTCGCAGCTTGGACAGTGACAGTAAAGTCGGGAAAAAAGGAAAGTTTATTGCCTTGATGTTCTATGGCCCCTTTCTCTCTCGCCAGACGTAGAATAGTGTCTCGGTCCCTGTAATTCAATACTCGTGCAATAATGGGGCGGGGAGGAGCGCCCGGGGCCGGTCGAGCCGCTAATGAGCGGTGAGCCCGTTCCACAATGAACATGTGTGATAGCTGCTCCGTACCGAATAGGTCTGTGATCAATGTTTCAATGAAGGTCTCCATTTTGCCCACATTTGTGGATTCCGGCAGCCCTGTAATGCGGAGGTTATTGCGCCTGGAGCGAGCCTCTAAATCTTCATTCTTAGCTTGGATGATTGACAGGACTTTTTCCATGTTAAGCGTTTTCCCGGCGACTTCACTTAAACCATCCTCCGCTGTAGACACCCGCTGCTCGACTTCCCCCATACGGGTACTCTGTTTTTCCAGCTGCGAGGACATGTGGTCCAGCCGGTTGTTGACAGCCGCCATTGTTCCCTCGATGGATTGGAGGCTGCGCTGCATGGCCAAAAGCGTGGTCTCGAGGCCAGTGGGCCCTCCCTCCTGGGCGTCAGCCTCCGAGTCCGAGGCAGCTTTCTGCGGGGTTTTAGTGGATTTTCGGGCCTCAAACGTAAGGCGAGGCTGGGTTCTGTCTGTTCTGCCCATGGCGCTATATAGCTAGTCAGGTCCTCTGCAAGGGAGTAAACCCAATCCCCCGCAGATTCCAGGCGGGTCGACAAGTGAACCCACCCCTCACCCCGTTCCTCCCGCAACTGCCCGCCTGAGATATGCAGGCCCGCACCAGCACAGGAGGTCGCCCGACTGCAGGAAGTGGACTCGGGGTCAGAACATGAAGGCCCCCGCCAGTGAGAGTTCTCGTGTCCACTAGCCAGTGAGCCAGCAGCTTGAGCAAATCAAGGGAAGTCGGTATAGGCCCCGGCCACCAAAATGCGAGGAGGTGCGCACTCAGGAGCCGCACCCAGCGAAGGATCCACAGCAGCGCAAGGCAATGCGGGGTGTATTCCAGACCCAAGCCAGGGTCCCAGCTGCACTCTCCGTCAGGGATCCGCCACAACAGCCTTGAGGATTACAAGTGGCAACGCAGGGGTAAGTACGCCAGACCCTCCTCTCCCAGACCGCCACAGAGGCCTAGCGCTCCATCATTCCAGTGGGGCCCACCAGCACGGGCCCAGCTCCTCATGGACAAGCCGCCCAGCAGCAGCCGCGGCAATGACAGCCAGCAGACGGTCAGCAACGGAAGCGCGGTCCCACACTCTGGCCTACAACTCCCCCCAGGCGCCCGCCCAAGCTCGCAGGCCGCAGCACCGACCAGGGCCCCCGCCCGACTCTACTGGTGCGAACCCCGGCCGGGCCGCGCCCCACTCACCGTGACCAGCACCCAGGAGTCGGCTCCGCCGGCAGTCCGCAAGTGTGTCTCCGCACCTCGGCGCGGGTCCCCAAATCACGTACCGGGTCGCCGCCTCTCGCCTCTCCCACTCAGTGGTCGGGATCACGACAGCAGCGCCCAGCAGCTCAGTGCTCGGCCTCGTTCCCGTAGGGCTCGCGCAGCCACACTCGGCCGCCCTCAACCAGCACCCCTCGTTGGCAGCAGGCAGGTATGTCGCCGGCAGCAGCTCTCGGCCACCTCCAATCGGCGCCTCGGGTCCGCGGCAAGCAGGAACGCCACAGCCCGGACCCGTCAATAGAGTGTGCAGGTGGCCGCCATCTTGTGCGCCCGCCGCGGGTCTCGGTTCCTCCGGTGATGCGCAGCCACAGAGCGATCCGCCGCTCCACAATGCCACCAAAGTATGCAGCGGTCCTAGCCAGCTAGGGTCGCGCGGTTTCTGTAGCGCAGATTCTGCTTTTCCAGGCGGATTATAGGCGGATAGTGGCTCAGCCGGGCAGAGCGACCTTAAGGTGCTGCCATCTTGCTGTGCGCCCTCTAGCGCCCCCCAACTGATCTGGGTTTAATCCATCATCATTCTTTAGCTCACTCCACCACCCCAGTTCAGACATGGCCATATGCAAATCAGTCTGACCCTGTGCCTCATGGGAACAGTCCAGCAGACGAGGCTGTCCTCCAAGCGCTCTGTTCTCTCCTGCTGCTGCGTGCACTTGGAAGAGTTGCAGGAAATGCAAACCCGGAAGAGTTTTCTCTGCAGCATGCTCTGATGAGTCACTTGATTCAGCTAAAGACGCCTATGGGGGAGGAGGGAGGGAGGAGACCGAGTACACAATGCTACAGGAGCAGGAAGCTGACTGTCTGCATCCTGATCCGACTCCAGCAGCTGCGTGTTTGCGGAGCACTAGGCAAGGCTCCGAGCTGGCATTGAATCAGCGCCGTGTTTTTTAGCTTTTCTATGGCACAGTATTTATGGAAATACCCCGAGCCTGACGTGCAACCATGTTCAACTGTATTAATTTCGAGCGCAGTGCGTGCCCTTTCAAAATACACCGTAGTTTGAAAAACGATTCAAAACAGTTCGTAACTTTCACACAGTGTTCTCAATGAACCATGTTTTCAAGAGACCGCATACGAGCTTACTGCACTCTACATGCCGACACTGGAAGGCACATATACAGTGATTTAAATGGGAAACCAGTGGTGCGCGCGCACCACAGAGGAGCGGGGGCGAGGGAGCGCGGCAGCGAGGCGAATGCGCGCTGCTGCGCGTGCTAGCCACCGATGGGAATGGGCGGAGCAAAGGCGGGACATGCGGCCGCCTTTGCCCAATTGCGTGCATTACTTTCTAAAAAAAAACACGCTAAAGCCAATGGCAGCCGGCGAAAACAAAACCACACGCACGAGCGTGTGGTCAGCTTTCAAAAGCCCATACAAGAGGTCTCGGGCTGTGCGAGCAGTGCTGCGCACTGCAACGCTAGGCCCGAGACCTAAAAATTAAAGGAATTCCATTGGACTAGGGAGCTTTTTTTCCTGTCATTTGCAGATTCACAAATCAGACTGCAGATTTGCAAATCCACCACGTTGTGACTTGCTGCCCATCACATAAAATTTTCAGTTGTTTGGGGAGCCTGGCGGTCCAACATGGCGGATACGCTCTAGGTGAGCACCGGTAGTCCATCACAAAATCTGACGAATATCCTGCTGCAACTGCGCTCATTTTTTCCCCGCCTCTATTCCGCGGTACCCCCTGAACTAGCCACTACTCGCAGAAGGCAACGCAGTGTTGCTTGCTGACCGCCGAAAGATACTCGGCAGTTCTCAGGGGAGAGGACACCCGGGCGGCCTGGCTGATCTGGAGCCCAGACGCGGCCGGAGGGAAGCCCTTTGGCGGAACCTGCAGCAAACTGCATCGGGCCGCAGGTGGAAATACTTAGCAGGAGGCGTTGACCGCGGTAGGGCCTGGCCGCGACGTGACGCATCTGGGGCGACCGCGACGACCGGAGCAGTGCCTCAGGACTCCGGTCTGCAGCAGCGGGGTTGCGGACGAGGCCTCGCCCAGGCTTGGGCGGCAACGTCGGTGGCTGTATAGAGTCGCAGGGACGCTGTGCACTGGAGAGGCCTGTAGAAGGGGAAAGCTCCCCCCCACTAGGAGAGCTGCGGAACCAGGGGCACTACCTGGAGTGCATGCAGGGCAGAAGATAGACGGTGAGGGCGCCAGCTCAGAGGTCCCACCATGCCTGCACTTGGCCCCATGTAGCGAGAAGACTAGGTGAGATACTCCAGCTGCCATCCACATGAAAATCGCACTGCTCGTTTGGAACTTTTTTCTGGACGGCTTGTGGCGAGGCCACGTGGCACAAGTTGAGCGGTGCGGGAGCTGGGGGCGAGCTGGATAGCCCCTGAGACACAGTAGCCAAGAAGGCCTGCAAAGACTCCACTCCGCAGAGTTCCTCGGCCAGCGGACCTGGGGCAGAAGCGACAGATACCCAATAGGGGGAGGGGGGCGCGCTAGCTTGTGGAGGCGGCCGGGCCAGGTCCCGGTGCGGCTTGCGGGTGACGCGCTCCCCCTCAACCACTAGCTACCGTCGGGCCCGGGCTGATTTTGGGGGTGGGGGGCTCCCCCCGGACATATCTGCATCAACCAGCCCTACCTACGGCCTATAATTGATATACCCGGGAGACCCTTCGGCTGAGACTGCTCCGTGTCTGCTCCGTCCGGCTACCTACATTCCAGCCATGACACGAGACAAAGGGTCGGGCACCAACACTAAGCAGAGCACGCTGGACAAATATGCAGATGCAGGAGCTCAGGTGGCTGCCCCAGTAGATCAAACCCCTACCATGCCAGACAACGCGGCGTTAATGGCAGCCATCACACAATCAAGAGATATGCTCGAGGCCAGAATTGGGGCAGTGGACTCCGAAGTCATGCTTATCTGCCAGGACCTGCGCAACACAGTGGACAGGATAACCGAAGCCGAATCGCGGATTTCAAAGGCGGAAGATACAGTCACCTCACTGCAGAAAAAGGTATCTTTCTTGGAATCCATCACCAAGGGCCTGGCTGTTCGAGTAGAATAAGCGGAGGGCAGACCCCGTAAGAACAACCTCCATTTTGTGGGCTATCCCGAGGGCAGCGAGGGGAGTGACATGGAGCAATTTCTCACTAAGTGGCTCAGGGACTGGCTCCTACTGGAGGCCTTGTCGCAATGTTTCATTATTGAGCGTGCCCACAGGGCCCTACTCCAAAAACACCCTCTAGGCGCAAGACCGAGACCTACCATCACCAGGTTTCTCAATTTTTGCGATAGAGACAATATTCTGAAACAAGCCAGATTACAGGACTCGATACTATATGCCTCCCAGCGTATAATAATATTCCCGGATTACACTAAGCTGGTCCAGCAGCGTAGGCAATCTTTTATGGAGGCCAAAGCTCAATTGCGAGAACTCAAAATTCCATACCCCCTGCTATTTCCTGCCCGCCTGAGAGTGATTTATCAATCGCGCTCTCACTTCTTTGAAACTCAGGAGGAGGTATTTGCATGGTCAGACGAAGTAGTAAAAGTCAAACCGCATACTCCGACACAACAGGACTCAGACTCTTCGTTGGGGGAGCTGCTCGTAAACTAGATACATTCAAAGGGAAACGGAGCCACAGATCAAGGTCAATGCGCCGGACCCGCAGCACTTCCCGACCGCGGGTGACCGGTACCCAGCGGTAGAAGACGGCCTCATAATCTAATCTATTGGGGGTATTGTAAGTTGCAGCTACCTTGGAGGTTGCAGCAAACATAAAAAGGCTACCCTCCTAGAGGAAATTTTTTCCACTTTAGAGTCAAATCTATGACTAAGGGGAGGTTGTTGGGGATTCTTTGGATGATGATGATGATGATGGCACCCGGCTCCCGTTGGGGTTGGGGCCTTTCCCATGCCGCAACAGATACTTCAGCTGTTTTGAGGTATAGCGGTGGTTGGGTGGGGGGTGGGGGGGGCTACGGGGCTGTTCCGTTTTGAATATTGTGCAATATTCCCACACCGTACATACCTATGGCATTCCCCTAGCAAAGCTACACATAGATCTACCCACCGACACTCGACTCTCCAGATAGGATGGCCCCCGACGTGGCAGATCTATTAGGAAATGGGCTCAGGGTAGTCAGCTGGAATGTGCGGGGTATGGTAGATAAGATCAAAAGAAGCACTATACTCAGACAGGCAAAACGCTATAAAGCAGATATCCTAATGCTTCAAGAAACACACCTCCTTGGTACCAAAACACCATGCCTTTCCCGATTTGGGTTTACTCAGACCTTTCACGTGGGATTCACAAGGGGTTCACATGGGACGGCAATCTTGGTTCACCGTAGGGTTCCCTTTATCCAGACTAAGTCATGACTCGACCCCCAGGGAAGATACACTATAGTGTCAGGCGCACTATATGGGGAACCAGTCAACCTGGGTAGTGTCTACGTTCCTCCCCCCCCCTTACTTGGACCTTTGTTGAGCGCCTAATGATCTGGACAGACATACCCGATGTGCTTACAGTGGTGGGGGGGGGGGGGAGACTGGAATGACGTCTTATGTTCCATCAAAGACAGATGCCGTGCACCCGGGAAACCGGCTGTGACATGGGAATAGCGCTTGCAGTCCTTAGTGAAGGGGCTGGGATGGGTGGACGCCTGATGGAGGCTTCACCCAAAGGACCGGGGGTACACATACTACTCAGGGGTACACGACTCACTTTCCCGAATAGACCACATATTCACGTCTCCCGGCTGGTCCCACAGACTAATGTCAGTAGAGATACTACCCAGGGGCCTGTCTGACCACTCCCCAGTGGAGTTGCAATTACGGATATGCCCTGATCGCCCCGCATTTAGATGACAAAGGTCGACATGGCATCTGCAAGATTGCCAATACAGGTCACACCTGCATCAAGGTATTGCGGAATTCTTTACACACAATGAGAAGACGGTGGAATCCGCCGAGATACTCTGGGAGGCTATGAAGCCCACCCTATGTGGAGCAGACATTTCATTCTGTACAGCGCAACGTAAGCACCGGAGAGAAAAATTGATTCAGATCGAAGCCCAGCTCATCAATCTGGAGCGCCGAGGCAGGGGGGCAGATGGGTCCCAGGCACCCCGCCAACTACAATATATGCAACAGATATACGCAGGGGAACTACTCGAGGAGGCCAAAGTGCCGTGGTTGGCCTCTCGTAGCAGAATATATCAATGGGGGGACAAGTTGAGCACGTTATTACATTGCCTCTGTCAACAGACATTACATCCAATCGTTATCCCTGAAATTTGTGACCGAGACGGCAAGGTACTATCTGACCCCGTTCCAGATAGCCTCTAGCTTCGCGGAGTACTATAATGAGATGTACACCCCAAGCAACATTGTTTTCTAGATGACTTGCGCCCGAGAGCACTGCCAGATGCAGCAAGGGTGGACTTGGATGCTCAGCTCACGGTGGATGAGCGGAGTGCCGCACTGGCAGATTTGAGCTCAGGAAGAGCCCCTGGTCCCAGCGACTTCCCAGGCAAAATTTTCAAACTATACCAGCCCCAGCTCCTGCCCCACTATCTTGCTGTGATTAACACTGCCCTTGAAACGGGCCGTATCCCGTCTGACTGGAGGCATGCCGAGGTGGTAGTTTTTCAGAAACCGGGCAGACCCCCCAAACACCATGAATCTTACCGCCTCATTTCCTTATTGAACGTAGAAGCTAAACTACTTGCCAAAGCCCTAGCCAAACACATCATGCCATATATCACAGATCTGGTCCACCCAGACCAGGTAGGCTTCATGCCTGGTCACGCCACAACATTCGCCGCACTCACAATGCTATTGCGGCAGTGGACCGACTGGATGGGCCAGCGGCCCTGATGCTGGCAGATGTAAACAAAGCATTTGACTCACTAAGCTGGACTTACCTGTTTGCGCTCCTGCGACGCCTGAACATAGGCCCCAGATTCCTCTCATATGTACAGTTGCAATACACGGATCTTACGGCCTCGGTTCGGGTCGCGGGTTCGGTCTCCTACAATTTTCCCGTGGGGCAAGGCACCCGCCAAGGGTGTCCCCTATACCCCTACTTATTTACGTTGGCAAGGGAGCCGCTGGCAGCCTGGGTCAGGATTGATGCTCAGGTCCGCAGCTTTGAATGGTCAAGGGAGTCTAAGAGCGCATAGGCCTATATACAGAAGATGTGCCGTTCGTCCTCACGGAGCCCAACAGGACGGGGCCGAGGCTACTCCGTATAATGGAAATATTCAGGGAGACCTCAGGATTATATAAGAACGCCTGCAAATTGGTCCTGTCGCCTCTGCGGGGAGGGGGAGAACTGGGTCTCTGGTCCAGGGAGGTAACTAGGTCTATGGAGTGGTTTAAATACCTGGGAGTGTTCCTGTCTGCTTCACAGCCCATATATTGGGACAAGAATCTGGCTCCCTTGTGGAAATGAGTTAAAGCAGAGACGCAGTCCTAATCCCATCTGCCCTTGTCCTTGTTTGGAAGGCCAGCTATATTCAAGATGATTTCCCTCCCCCGCCTTCTGTACCAACTGCAGAATCGCCCCTTTCCTATACCAACTACGTGGTGCCGGCAACTCAACGCGATCTTGGGCCAATTTCTTTGGGGCGGAGGCTTTGTTCAGGTAGCCCTGAGAACATGTTTCCAGTCCACATACTGTGTGGGAATAGCGACCCCAGATATCCAGACATATCATGCAGCGTCCCACCTTCTAGTGCTCAACGAATGGTGGTATGGAGACAGACAAGACGCATGCAGTGGAACGCTGGCTGATGGGTGATACGACCCTTCATACATACCTCTATGCGGGGCCGGAACTCAGGGTATTGCCGCCAGCGACTAGGGTGGTATTCGGGACTTGGAGACAGTCCCTGCGTCGAATGGGGTGGTGGGGCCAATTGACCTGAGAAACTCCCCTGTGGCACAACGGTCTGTTGCTTCAGCTGTCCATGCTGCCCGGATTCAAGAGATGGGACGACATCGGTATTTCCACGCTAGGGGTGATTATACGTGGTCAGACATTAAAATCATTCCAAGAGCTCCAAAGACAATTCGACATGCCCCACATGCAGTTTTATAAATACCTTCAGTTCCGTCATGCGCTGTCCCCGTATATCGCGCATTTGGAGGAATTGCCGGAATTTAACCCTATAGAGGCCAAAGTATTTATGGGAGATCTCGGAGACCATAAAAGTACCAAGATTTACCAAACAGTCATTACCAATAACCCCACAGCTCTAAACACAGTCTGCGAGGCCTGGCAGGCAAACATAGGCCCATTAGACAGCGATGATTGGACAGAGGCGCTGGCATCCCCACGAGGCACAGCCGTTGCTTCGCGTCTGCGGCTCATACAATTTAAATATCTACACCAGGCATCTCCAACAAGTAGCTTGTGAGCAACTGGTAGCTCTCCAGGTACCTGTAAGTAGCTCTTCTATGTGCAGCCCAGCCTACTAAATTAGAGACTATTGCTTGGATGAATTAACATACATATACCAAAATTGAAAAGCATGCATTTAAGATGGAACAGTGTATTTTCAGAGCTTATGAGATAATGTTTGGAGAAAAATGGTTGAAGTTCCAAAATATATCTACATTCCAAGTTGATAAAACTGTTCTTGCTTTACTACTGGCAACCCTGCTTGATGCACTGAGGTAGTCTCCGCTGGCAGTCCTGCATGGTGTGGCCACTAACGTAATGTTGTCTACACAACACTAATTATATTGGTAGCTCAGCATGATTTTCATTAAACATAAGTAGCTCTTAGGTTGGAGACCCCTGATCTACACAGAGTATACTTTACGAGATATAGGTTGTGGAGGGCAGGCCTGACGACATCCCCCACCTGTTTGCGTTGTGGCGATGGCTGTGGCACCTTTATACATATAACATGGCAGTGCACTGCTCTACACTACACACATTTTGGACTGGAGTGACGACATGTCTCTCAGAGGTGCTTGGATGGAATATCCCCATGTTGTTGAGACTGACCCTACTTCAAATTATGGAAGGGATAGGGGGCAATAGCTACAAACGCCATTTACTTGACTCTGGGCCTTACCTTGGCAAAGTGAGATATAGCTAGGGCCTGGAAGGCCAAGCCCCCCCCATTGCTGGGGGTCTGGAAAAAGGGGTTAGACACGTGTATGGGACTGGAGAAACTGATTTTCAAAGCGAGGGGCTGCCCACAGAAGCACTACAAAATATGGAAGAGGTGGGTTGACTACCGAGGCCTTTATCTAGAACCCCCTATTCCCATAGCACCGGATGCAGAAATATAGAGGAGCAAGGGCGGTGGGAGATCTTATTATGCAACTCTCTAACGGATTTGTCAAAATGGCCAGGGGAGGCCTACTTAAGTGACTGTAATATGGAAGGGGCACAATGTTTTCGATTTCTAATTTTTATTGTTTCTTTGTTTCTGGTTCAATGGGATCAAATGGATGTCGGCATCACAGATGTATCATTTTGCTATATTGTATGTTATGAAGCCCTGTAACATTATTCTATGTGTGACTGCTGACTCAATAAAATTTGTCTTAAAAAAAATAAATAAAAAAAAATCAGTTGTTGCAGCCTTAACTCAACATGATGCACTGAGCACCGTGTTGAGAAAAATAAACACAAACATTGTATAAAGGGGCCAGGTGAGCATACCTTGACCTCCAGTCCCAAAAGAACCCCACTGGCATAAAAATGATCATAAGTTTTATCCCCATGGGATGCAAAAATCCGGTGCTGGATTTGTGCATCCTAGACACTCCCAGGGTCCCACAGACCTTCCTAGAGACTCAGACTTACCAAATACGGAAAAGAATAATCATTTGGTGCACTACACCTGCTCTTGTCTAACATCAGCTGTACATGGCGTTTGGGTGTCTGCAGCGCGGGTTGGCTGCCAGCAGTGGCTTGGGCGCAGTATCTGGTCAAATGTCAGTCCCTGCAGCCAATTCCCGCTTTGCAAGGCACATTGTGGGTTGGGGGCCCACGGTATCCCCTCACTTCTAGCAATTACTAGATCTTGGTTTCCCTCTTTCAACTCAAATCGCAATCATATTGTTTCCAATTGCCTAGCCATCATTCAACGCCGAGTTACCTCTTCCTCTCTACAGCATAATCCCTCGAAAACGGAGTCTCTTCTTTCCTGCATACTCATCTCACACGTGCCTCCTTTCAGTTGTCTCTTCTGCCCTTTCCTTTGTATCATTTAAGGGAGTTCACAGCATTGCTCCCCTCTACTTCTTTCTGGTTACTATTACATCCTGCAATTTCAGGCTGTGCTATGAAGGACTGAGGCTGTCCCAAAAGCAGTGAATGAAATGTTCTTTTCCAAAGACAATTTGACTGTCTCAGGTGGGGTAACACATTATGTAACAAATCATGTCGCATGGGTGGACTGTGGGAACACCAGAGTTCGATGTAATCAAATGGTGAGGGAATCCCTGAATGGATTCTGTAGCAAATGTTTCTTTTTGCTTGCTTCTTATTGGTGAAAAGTCCGTGAACCGTGTCCTCATGTAGTGAATGTATGAAATCTTTTGTTTACAATCCTATAAAAGGACGTGATTTCTCCATGCTAAGAAGGAGACTCTTCCCCCCCCCCCCCCATTAGCAGGCGAACCTATGCTGGATTGCTTATTTGAGAATTCTTACACTTCTTGAGCTTATACTCATCATTGATTTGTATGCTTATTGAACTAACTGATTGATGGCACAGCTTATAGATTTCTGTAACTGATATTCTTTGAGTAAATCTTTAAACTTTAGAACTGGTCTGTCATTCTTTCAACAGAAATGTTTCTAGGGTAAATCCCATGCATATTTTGATTAAAACAAAGACGGATCCAGCGCGGAGCACCAAAGTCCGATAAGGACTACACCGCTCCCGGTTCACCCGTTGGTGCGTACAGGAGAGTAAAATACAGGCTTATGCGCTGCCAATACCATGATATAAATTTAAATGAGCCCTTTTCACCCCGAAGAAGGCTGTCTCAGAGCCTTCTTTAAAGTGAGTGTGTCTGGTGTCGGCTCAGCCAGACCACAAACCCAATTGAACTCCTCTTGGATTGAAGAACCCCTTCCTTGCTCGATCGAGTTTCAGGATCTTCGTAGAAAATGTGTAGATGGTTTCAATTTGTTGGTAAGAATCAAGAAAAGATGAGCATTGGCAACCTTATGTGCCACAAAAAACATACCTCGATTTCTTGGAGTAAGAAAGCGTGCACAATAAACCACGGTCACACATACTCCGATGAAGGGATCGGTGTGCACCGTAGTAAACGTGTTCAGTTGCTCTATTTGTCCCCAAAGAAGAGGAGCCTTGAGTTCTTCAAAGCTTGTGAACAAACTCCTCTTTTAGCCTAGTGAAAGTGCCCTCTAGGTGTCTTTTGTTGTACAAATGCCATTACACTTCGCTAACATGACTCATGCAACTTAGAAATGAATATATACTACTTAGAAATGTGTATACATTTTCCAAACCTAAGGAGACGATATTGTAGACTCTCTAAAATTCGGTTAGCTGGGGTAAATGGTTCACTGAGTTCAACGCTCGATTCGGATACCTGGTGTGATCTGCAGGCCACGATTTTGAGTCCCACTAAGGCAACTCAGCCTCCCATCCCTCCGAGGTCATTAAACAGAGAACACCATTAAATTAAGTACCAGAAATGTCTGTTATTTACAGCACTTAGAAACTGCAGATAGTTTTTGTTGTGTACCAATGTTTAGTAGGTAAGATCCTGGGCCACCTACTACTGTGGTCTGTCTGTTCTCTCAATTTCAGACCTCTGTGGTTTTACTCTGCCACAGCCTTCCCTCCTGGGAAAGGTTCAGTGGATGCAATACCTGTGTTTTAAACATGCCTCAGGGGAATGCCACACTCAACTTGCACTAGCTTCCTTCTTCCCCTCTCCAGGAGTCTTGGATTTGCAGGCCTAGGGCCAGATAAGAAGCATTTTTCACTATAACAGTAGTCCTTGCTCTCAACACATTTTATCACCATAAAAGTGGGTAGGAACGCACTGCATTTTACCACCGTATTATGATAAGATTCTAGAAGGGGTACTGCGTGACAAAGACGTTTATGCACATTTGCTGTGTGGAATTTGGTTGTGGTGGTGATATGTCCTTTTGATTTTTTGTGCTGCTGTCTTTTTAGGCTGTGTTAGTGTAATGTGATTTAGTGTTATTGTACTGCAGGTTTTGTGTTGCGTTCTGATTGGACTATTTAGTTGTGATGCGTCATGTTTTAACCGTGGTATCATGCTGCTACGGGGGTTATAGGGTAATTCCTCCGACCTAGTAGCACCGTGCAACACACACACGATAATCACCATACGCACATACAGCAAGGCGCCACACTTCCTGGCATATCCAAAACCCTACCTTCCAAATATGCTGCTTTGTGTATGTTGTTGTGTTATGTTTAGTTGCTTACTTTAGATATGTCAACAGATGTTGCTGTATTTCCAGCCAAAAGCACTCACCTTTAAAGTTCTTTGTACAAGCAAATATTGACCACTTTCTAAGGTGGTAAAATAACATTGCTCCAGCTCAACAACTAATACACCATTCAGCCAAAACGGTGGCCGTTGCTAATGCTCACTTTGGGGTGGAGTTAGACTTCGGAGTACTTTTATTACTCCGTGAGGGTGATGGATTCAAATACTCCGTTGACCTGACAGAGCGACCACACTCTAAATTTAGACATGTCTGCTACCCCATCCTGCCAATGTATTAAGCCTGGTGGACGTCTTTGTCAACATGACGGTACCGTCCCTCGAACTTTTAATGCGTTTTTTCATTTTCAGCAGCAAAATCCTAAGTGAGATTTTTGTTTTTCAAAATAGGAAAACTAATGACTACCACACCATGGGAATTTTCTCCCGTGGAGTGGGGGTCATTTTACTGGTTTTGCTGCACTTTATCACCAGATTTTACCTGGCAGTGACGGACAAGTTCAAACTGGAGATTTGACCAACATTCTAAATCGGGCGGGTAGTCAAATGGCCAAGCCTCCGACGCCTCCATCAGGCCATTGGAAAAGTAGGTCAGTGACACAGACAAAGCAGTCTCTATCGCTGACATACTGAAAGTCTGCCCGATTTTAAATGAGATGGGTGGACCTTCAGTTTGGTGGAGTAGCCTCTCCGCCAAACTCTAAATCAATCTGTTTGTGTAATACGACCCAGGAGAGATGTTTTGGTGCCAACCAGTGGCCACATAGAGAACTGCAACCCAAGTGAATAAAAACATCTTGGCCTACTTACACCCTTTTCTGTGTGGGTTTAAGGCATACATAGTATGTGGTCACAGCACTCATGGTGTACTATGTGAGCTAGAAACAATTTTCCCAACCCATCAGAAAACTATGTGATCCCCAGGCTGCCCATGATACACCAAATATGATCCCATCCGACCTTAAATCTCTGACCTCCAAAGCAGTGTTTAAATGGGCAGGTAGTCAGTACCTGCACCTTTAAAATTTAAAATGGAGAGCACCTGCACTTCTTATCTCCGGTGCAATACTTCTAATAGGAGAGTACCAGCACTTCTCAGTACCAAACAGGTACTCTGGGATAATGAGTACCTACGATTTCCTATTTCCATTTCAAGCACTGCTCCAAACCCAAGTCTGTAATTATTAGCCGTATATCTCCCTACCCAAACCCCGCATCTGTTTTCTCTAAACCCAAATAATCCACTTATAAAGCCATGGATGTTGTTTTTAATCCCACAAGCTACCCTCTAGAATCTGAATTCTGGCCCCGACTCCAACCCAAAATCCCCCAAATCTGTCATTTTAAATGCCCCCTCCCCCTATACCAAGTAAGCACATATATACCTTCTCCAACTAGGACTTCCTCTTCCCAACTCAAATTATCAACTCTGTAACTAGGCTTGTATCCCAACTCTTCCCTGTACAATCATATGGTCTGTCCCCTCGTCTAACCCTACTCTCTTGCCACAAATCTACCTTATGTAACCTTAATTGACCCCCTCTTTATCTCAAATCTTTTTTTCCTATCCTTGCACCACAATATGACATTTTCTAGCCCCCACCTGGTCTCTACCCCCATGCACCCTCTCTTATATAAACACACCTTTTTTTGTAAATTTATTTTTTTATACGTGGGTACCCCAAAAGTCTAAAAATGCCTCCTAACAAAATCTCGTGGAGGAAATTTTGAAATAATATACCACATTATAAAACAGTTTTGTTTTTTATTTGTTTCCATCTCCCATTATTTTCAAGTTTTGGTGTGATTTCTGTAAACTATGATGTTTCTATGATGTTTTATTTACCTTTGCTGAGTTAATATCACGCCCCATGTGGGCCTTTGTTTACCAACAGGTACTCCTTCTATGCAAAAACGTTTCAAAGTGGAACGGCGAATCACCCAGAATTGGGAGTAAAACTGGCTTTCGAGCTAAACGCCTCAAAAGAGGTGGGCCATTTTACCTGCCTTGTACAATAATTCAGGTAGGTGCCCGAGATGCTTGTTCACTTTAAATGAAGATCTGATTGTTTAGACAAAATTATACAGTAGGGTAAACTGTTTGACAAGGATAAAGGCGGAGCACGAGCGACATGGAGGTGCACAAATTAGGAAATCAAAAGGATGAATATGGAAGTGGTGCACACAGTGGTTAATTTGTTAAAAAAAATAAGCGCCGGGTTTCTTGTTAGGAGGACACTTGCACCAGCACAATTTCTCCTGTTAGCGCCACCTAAAACAGAACCAACTACTAGCCATGAAAGTGGGGAGAAGATAGGGCATGATGGTCAGTGCTGCCGACTTCGGAGCTGGGCAACCAGGTTCAGGTCTCTGGGTCGGCTCAACATCCAGTGATTCCGGAGAAAATTACTTAACCTCCCCATGCCTACCATAAATGAATGTGTCCTTAACTGGTGCTCATGAAAAGCGCCAGTGTTGATGATGGAGTGCTGGTGCTGAGCACTGGAAACCACCGGCTCAAATTAAGCACTGGGTGCACATCAACGGAGAGGCCCACTCTGGGGTGGAGGTGACATCTTGTGTACTGTTTTCCACTTTGGAGCTGCATCTTGTGGATGGTTTCCGGATTTGGAGATTACTTAGGGTTTTTGCGTCCAGTGCTGAAGGCCACATCTGGTATATTGTGTACAGTTCTGAATTCTTTAACAGTAGTATTTTATACTGTTCAAAATGCTTTTTTTGGAGTACTGTGCCAAGGTTTGAAGCCACATGTGATGTGCTGTGTCCAGCCTTGAAAGTCTCATTTAGAGCAGAATGTCCATTCTGATGGTCTAATGTCAAGTAGTGTGGCTGGTTCTGATGGCCAAATATTGTATCAAGATCTAGAGGAATCATCTCCAGAATGTCCTAGGCAGGCTGGAGAGAGTTTGGAGATGGGCAACCAAAATGGCGAATGGGATAAACCACAAGTGCAACTGGGGAAGGATGAATAAACTAAACATGTACACTGGAAGGAACAATCAAAAAAGTAAACCTTCACACTGGAGCGGAGGTTGAAGATGCACACCCGACTCCATGAGAGGAAGTAGAAAGTATAGACCGTAAACACTCTCCAGCACAGTATTGAGAAAGCAAACGCGCAATGGATCAAGCGATTGGCAGTGTAAACATGCACACTGTAAGAGACGAGGTAGAATGTAAACATGCACACTGGAGGAGTGGATGAAGAAAGTAAGCATGCACTCTGGAGGAGAGGAGGACGAAAATAAAGATGCATACTCGGAGAGAATAGAGAATGCAAAAAATCACAATGAAGGCGAGGACGGACAAAGAAAGCGTGCACCCTGGAAGAGAGGAGTAATAAAGTAAACATGCACACCGGAAAGGGGGGGTGCAGGAAAGAAACATTCATACTACAGAAGAAGGTGAAGAAAGTAAACACAAACAAGAAGAAACAGAAAGTAAACCCCTACACAGGGGCAGAGAAAGAATAAAGCTATACATGTACACCGTTTAAAAATATGCAGCAAGTCAGTGCTTATTTTGTAAAAGAATAAGTGATGGGGCCCAAAGTTTTACACTGAAGCCCGCAGTCAGCATTATTGAAGGTTGGGATGGGTGCCGAATACCAAGGCTGCGTAGCCTTGATTTCACCTCATACCTCTTTAATCCACCACCAGACACTCTTTGCTTCTTTACCTCACTCTTTCAATTTGTTGTAATCCCTACATATTCCCTTTGTCACTGTTTACCGTCTTTCTCTTTCTCATTTTTTTGACTTGTGTTTTACTCTATTTTGCTGTGGATGAAAGCCTGTTCGGGGAAAAATAAGTGCTGGCCCTTAAAAATAAGCCCTGGTGGGCCCCGCCTGCAACCACCAGCTTAGATTAAGCACTCGAGCAAGTAAATGTCCATTGGAGGAGAGAATTGAGAAAGTGAAAATGTACGCTGGAGAAGTGGAGGTAGAAAGTAAACATTCCACACTGAAGGAGAGGATGTAGAAAGCACGAATTTAAACTGCAGTAGAGAAGGTAGGAAGTAAATATATATACAGGAGAAAGTTAGTACACTGGTGTAGGAATGGACAGAGCAAAAGTGTATACGGGGGGGGGAAGAGACTGAAGAAAGTAAAAGTGTAGACTGGAGGAGAAGAGAAGGAAAGTAAACATGCATGGTAGAGGGGAGGGTGGAAAGAGTAAAAATGCACCCTGCTGCAGAGGATGGAGATAGTAAAGATGTACACTGGGGCACCGGAGCAGAGTGGGTTTACTGGATTAGAGAACGGAGTGGGACTCAGCAAGCGTTCACATTCCTAAAGGTTAGAAACACTATGCAAGAAGCTGAATATTCACAGACAAAAGCACTTCTAGTGCAAGACTGGGTCACGTGTGAGACTGGCTTCTGACGAACAATGCAGCACGATAAGATGGAGTAAGCAAGGGTAAAGTCTGAGACCAGGTGGGGTCGTTTCTCAAGAGCAGCTGGCGTACGTGGAGACTTCATGAACCCGATAGTCCTCATGTGCAAGCATATGTTGTATTATTTTAAAGAACCCTGAGAAATAATGGTCGGCGACGCTTGGTGCCAAAAGGTAAACTCCTTGTGCAATAGCAGGACCTTGCGGATGGTGGAGTGCTAGCGTTATGCTTTGGTCACAACCATGGGATGATTTGGTGACATGGTTCATTTCAGAGAGGACATTGGAGGTCTGCTTCAATCCAAAGAGGGCACTGGTGCCTTTGTTCAGTCCATAGGGCATTTGTTGCAGGGATTGATACGCGGCTGCGGCCCGGAGACCTGTTCAATGATACACACAGACTTGTATTTGTGGACGAAAATGGCACTTTGAGATTGCACTGGGTCACCTTCATGGACTGGCATGAAGGAACAACCTCTATCTCTGAACCAAATGTCACCAACCTCTCTCTCGATGCCCTGCTAGCAGTGGACACAGATGCAACTTGCACGGTGAACCCAACACTTCATTCGTCTCCTATGGAGTCCATAGCGGCTCTTTGGCAGGACCCGATCAAGATTTATGGACCTGCCCAATGCGGACAGGCTATCCTGGACCTCAGGAAAGGTGTGCTTAGAGGTATACCCTCCACAGCCTGCGATGGTTCATCTTTTAAACATCTCTCTTTGAAGGCCCAACTGTGTCCTAGAACTCCTGCAACTTTGTAGCAAAGAGCTAGAAGTCCGCCCACCCAGCATTTTGCTTTGGTTTACTGACAGCGTTACCCTGGTGTATTGCGCTTTGAGATTGCCTGCACCCTATGTCACCATGGCCCAGCACATACATGGCCTCCTCCATAATCTGGGACCCAAAAGCATTCTTCTTACAGGGCACATGTGGATTACGAGAGTGTCCTACACAATCCTAGTGTGTTGAGTTTGTTAATAATTACATCCCTTCTCGAGATGGTATGAAGACTGTTTTTTGAGATTCCATCAGAGGTTCAGGGTTGGTCTGATTTTTCTGGGAAGCAGCAGTTTCCGGGAGGCTTCCATTCTCAAGACACAGTACACTTGTCTGTCGACTTGGGCTTGAGGCTTCGGGTGGATTTTGGACTCACATTACCTGGAAGAAAGAAGAAACATGTGAGAAGAGGTTGGGGATGTAGGACCTTAACAGCAAAGTGATGGGAGAGCTGAACCCATGGAGTGCCCTGCAAAGGTAGCTAAAGATACCACAATACAAAGGCTGAGCCGGCGGCTGACATACCCGGGTTTTTGCGGCGGCATGTGTTGCAGTATGCAGAGTAGGGTTTTACTAGCACCATATCAAGCTACAATTATGCTAAATTAACAAGAGCGAGAACTTTAATGCTTTGACACCAGAAGTCTGAGTTTCCCTATGTGCAGGCCTTGATTTTTACCAGCAGAGCACATACTGTGATCTCTCCACTGTTGGAGGAATTTAGAGGCCATCTTTAATTGTGGTTCAACATCTCAACACCAGGAGCCCCACAGCATTACCACTCCCTGCTACAGGAAGAATTTCAAAACCATCTCTATAGCTGCAGTCTCACTTCAACACAATCGGGTAAAGTGTGCCATGTCTCCCTTAGCAAGAGTTCTGAGACCCTCAAAGCTGGTTTCTCTTTCTCACCGCCAGACATTTATACAGTAATTGATAAACAAATTAACAATCCTGCCAGATGAGTGCTATGAGATGGCAGAAAAATGTGTTGAATTGCGAAGCTGCATGCAACCGCATACGTTACCCAAAAAGCCAGAGGCTTGGAAGAGTACAAAGTCTTGAAACTCCCCATACCGCAGAAATCTTTTGACAGTATCTACATGGAAGGCAAACCGTTCCCTTCTTTCACTTTATAATGTAAAAACTAGGTCATAAGACTATGGTAAGTAACTAAGCTTTGGCAGTACTTGTATTGTTGGTCATGGCAATAAAGAATTATTGTATTGAATACCATCTCTCCCATTGCAGGAAGAGCTGTGAAATCCTCAACACCTGCAGTACCAACTACCACCAGAGGGCAATATGCAGCTACCCCATTACAAAGAGGAGCAGTTAAACTCATTGGGCCCGATTCACAAAGGTAAACGTACACTTGTGTAAGTTTACTGTTTTTTTGGTATTCACAAACTAGGAGTGTAGTTTTACATGTAGTATCTTTACAACTGCGGAATCTCTGCACAAGTGGCGTAGACTTTGCCACATTTGCAGAGTCTCCACACTCGGGCCAGAGGACTCCGTGCTTGGGGTGGAGGACTCCGCCCAAAAAATATATGACTGGTGGAGGAGTAAGTCAACTTACTAGTATTCAATGAGTAAGTGATGCAAATGATGTGGTCTAAAAAATGTAAAGGTTGTTACTAAATGTGAGGGCAATAGATAGGAGTCATGAGTGGTTTAGGGAGGTGTTTGCATGGGTCTTTAGAGAGGCGTGGACCAACCACAAAACACTACCAGGATTGTCATTTTGCCACTACACTCATAGGTCTCTGACTTACAATGGTAAAGTTAGACGTTTGTGCAAGTTGGCAATTCTTTTTTCATTCACAAACTCAGTTAATATTAAGTTTATGACTGCGAAGACTCCGCAGTCGTCAACTTGCTAATAACTGGTAGTTTGTGATAGTTAAAAAATGAGTCAACTAACACTAGGGCAGAGGTCTTCAAACTTTGATGCCGAGACCCCCTTCTCAAAAGTTTTTAGGTGTAAGGACCCCCTCCTGACAAAAAATTCTAGAACCTGTTACTCATCATCAATAACCATAAACGCCCTCAATTCCCCTGGCAAATCATTTTACGGTGGGGAAATAATATTAAACAGTGTATTCTGTAAATGTTTTAGGTTTTCCACCGCCAGGTAGCTACGCATAAAATAACGGGTAGCTTAAATAAAAAAATAAATGTAAAAAGTTGTTACTCAGTGGAAAATGCACAATAGTACATTATGAAACATTTATTAGTTTAATGCACTGCAGAGGTCTATGTGTAACCAGGGACCCACAGAAATAAATTCTTTGATGGTGCAGTGGAGAATAGTGACGTGCATTTTTTGTGCTAGAAGGCTACAGCTTGTGACAGAAAGCACTGTCAATATGCAAGTCATTATTTAAAACCTGCATTTGAGTAATACCCAGATTGTCCCTATTTTTTTTTTTTTTTTTTACAAAACTGTCCCTTCAACACCTCCTGGAGTAGTAAGCGTTATACAAATCCAATTGAAAGCACACACTTCAGAGCTCAATTGTTCTCTTTGCACTACCACTCAAAAAGAATGCATCTTTGTCATCACAAAGATTTGAGTGACTCGATCAATTAAAACCAGTACCGGCTTTCAAGCACCCTTTATTTACATTTGCAGATTAACTCCTAGCACACATTTGTATTTCTTTCAGGCAAGCTGCTGCACCCTGACAGTTAACTGTCTGCCCTGCTTCCGTTTCACAGCACATGATACTCCTTGACTGACACTCCAGCTGAATTAACCATCCCAGGAGGGTTGTCTTTTTCCAGAAAGTAGGGGAATCGCTATTTAAATATGTTTGCGAGTGCTTTCACTGCGGAAACCATCTTCATCACACGAAGGGTCGTGCGATTGCACTTTATAAATATAATATTTGGCAGAATTATGCCTCAATGAGAGCAAGGAATAAAAAAAAATTAAAAGTTAATAGAAATAAATCTTAAAAATAATCTTCAAACATGTATTTAAAAGGAAATATAAATATTAGCACCAGATGTCAATAAGCCTTTCCAGTACCAAGGTTTTTTATGCACCACAATAAAAAAAACGAAAATGTTAAAATCACTTCTAAACACAAGAGCCCTTTACAGTATGCATTATAAAAGTATTTGTGTAGACTATGTGGAAAAATGACAAATTTCGAGATAGCAGAAGGTAAAGAAAGATCGTAGTTGGGTGGTTCTGGCCTCTGACTTTCATCCCATTTTCCCCTCGGTGAGAACGGCCCCCTACCCCCCCCCTCGGTGACTATAAAAGGGGCATGGCCTTTGTAATCATGGGTGTGGATTGAATGCCTAAACTAAATTTCATTTATTTCCATCATTGGCACAATATTAGACATGCCTGAAACCAGCCAGGACTATTGGCTTTGTCAGTGATGGTTATCTATTTAAGATAAATGTATACGAACAATGATTTTATAAATAATATTGAATATGTTTACAGACTGAACATATGAGACTGTAAATAAACATTACTGAAGCCTGAGGAAGGGGTAGTGGTGTTCAGTGTCTCAATCACGCCTGTAATTTTCACTCTATAATAGACACCTACGCTCTTTCTCGCTGCATCTTTCATCTGAATATCTGACACCTATTCTCTTTCTTCTTCAGCACTGTCTTTTCAGTCACTCTGGAATGCACTTTTTCATATCTCCTTTACGTCGTAACCCATCACAAAAACACTACGAACTCACTCGCCTGTAAGCACTGCATTTTCTTTGACTACCATGTGTCAATATTTTGGCAACTGTTTACCTCCTTCACACGCTCATTTGTACAGAATTACAATTGCAACTGGAATACTATAACTTTTGTTCTTCAGAGAGGCCAAGGACTGGATGGTCATGTATTCTCAACACCTTCATGACCCCACTGACGCCACTGTGAGAAACTCGCACTGCTTTGAACAAGGAACTCCAGGGCTCTCAGTCGTGGCCTGCAAACACTCTTAGAGAAGGCAAGATTAAGTACAAGTAAAATATAAACAGGAAAAATGAAAAATTTCGAGATAGCAGAACGTAAGGAAAGTTCGTAGTTGGGTGGTTCTGGCCTCTGACTTCCATCCCATTTTCCCCTCGGTGAGAATGGCCCCCTACACCCCCCCACCAGCCCAGTTCGCACTTTTCCTTGTGGACGCAGTGCATGAACAGGCCTGCTGGGCTCAATTAGGCTGGCACTTGCCTCCCGCAGAGCCCGACTGCCTCCTATTCGTCGTGGTCGCCAAGACCCATCCTCCTTCATCAACTGGTGAGGAGTATGCACAATATGTTTGCTTCTCAGAGCAGCTCCCAGTGCGAGGCTTTGTCTGGTACTACCGCTCGGAGCTGATGCCATTCAGCAATCTTTGTGTGCCGACAATAAGGCTGGGGAATGCGCACCCCCCTTCCCATGACGCCACGGCCCCCCTGGGGGTCCCGCCCCACAGATTGAAGACCTCTGCACTAGGGTGACCAGGCGTCCCGGATTTGTCGGGACAGTCCCAGTTTTTCAAGAGCTGTCCCGGCAGATTTTGAGAAATTTAGCTCATGTCCTGGTTTTTAGAGAGGGTGGACTGAAAAGAGTGGGAGGTGCATTTTTCTGTTTTATAAAGCAGGGATATTCAGCAACTGTTATAGGAAAGCAATTTAATTAACAGGCATGATACTGGCTTTAAAAACTGTGTCTTATTTGCCAGGGCCGGTTTCGGTTCCCAGTCCAGCCCTGTCTGCTCTGGTGTAATCAGCCATGGCCTGTCCTGTGAACACAAATCGAGCTCCCTCCCTGCTGCCTCGTTTTATTCACCAACAGCAGCGAGGGCGCCAACTTTCTATCGGCCCAGCCCAGTGCACTATCCAGGCCAAGGCTGCTGTGCATCCGCAGTACCACTCTTAACCACTAGGAGGAAGTTGCCATTCCCTCCACCGATGGTGTTCCTCATGTGGCACGCCGAGTCTTTAAATGATCTGTGACACCTTCTTCAGCTGCAGTTCCACAACGTAACAAGGGAGGGCAGCCGATGACCATGAAAGGAAAGTCTGCCTCTTATTGTGTGAGGGCGTACAGCATCCAGAAAGAGACTTGCTCGGGTTGACAGTGCAGAGCCCTGTGCCTCTCTGCCAGCCTACGGTGCTGCGGCGCTCCTCTTCAATGGCGCACAGCATGGTACAGGTATCTCCGGGCTTCAAGCTGTGCTTTCTATATTTCTTCCTCACGTATATTTCTACTTTAAATACATTGATCCAGCGTTGCTGTGTCATCCTGGCTGGCAGTATATTTTTGGACCCCGTTTTAGAAGAAGGGGCTAAGGCGGGATGGGAGAGTCCAGGGCACAGCCTCCATTGACTCACCCTCCTACAGTGCATTCCTACCACCGTGTATGCGGGTCCTGTGGGTACCCATCCACTGTCCCCTCGCTCTGTTAGAAAGCCGTAAGAAGTGTATTTTCTTTGTGTATGGGCAGAGGTGCCTGACGTGTACGGACACAAGAGCAAGGCCGGATTTAGGGTGGGGCTGTGTTTAGAAATAACCCATGGGCTTAAAGGTGCCTGCTGCAGAAGTCCTTGTGTGTCTAGCAATTTTCAGGCAACAATAAAAATATAAAGACAACTCTGGTAAATACGGTTCTTGCTGGAGAGAGATGGAGTTTTGTCCAGTGGCAGTTTTGATTAATCATAAAGTAGCACAGAGGGTTAATGTGCCTGCTGCAAAGAACCTGCACCACGCAGCTCACAGAACTGTATTTTATGTGGATAGCTCAGTGGGTTACTCCTTTTGTCACAGAGATCCTTTAGTTAATTGCAGTTCATAGGTTACAATTCTAATATAGCACAGTGACCAGTCAACCTTCAAAGAGATGCATGCAAACTGCATGGTATAGGTTAGAACCTATAGTCACCCCCCAGTCTTTCATTATCCTAATGTTGATAAAAGTGTTTTGTTTGGGTAGAAATGTATTCTGATTAGTAAAGCAAACCCCAACCTCTGTGGCACGTTTTAAATCCTGAGTTTGTGCTTCACCGGACCACTCTTAAAATACACTGCCCATTAGTATGGATGACATGTGATTCCTACACTTTGTAGTCCTCATGGTCTAATGTAACATTCCCTATAGGCTGATTTACACACATACGATTCATTGTCTCTGTATAATGTGTGTGTGATGTAAAGTTAGGGTGACCAGATGTCCTGGATTTCAGAGGACTGTCCTGGGGTCCCAACACTTTTCTTAATTTTAAATACATGTCCCGGTTTTTGGGATAAAGGTCAGGTCATCCTGCAAAGCAGAATTTGAAGGTATGTTCTCCTTTCTGGCGCCTCTGAAGTCTGAAATAATTTTTGTTTCTGCTAGGCATCACAGGAAGAGGTTGATGCACAGCAGAGAGAGTAGGGAGAAGGGGGCAGGGGGGCACAGGGTGGAGGTCCTGCCGTTGCTAAGGCTATGTGAGCACAGGCACATTTACAAGATTTACAAGCCTAGCGCGTGCAAAAACACACACACTTACAAGGCTGCACGAATATATGGACAGGCTAGATAAAGAGGACCAAAGGCTTTAGTCCTACTTCTGTGTCCGACCTGTCCCAGTTGTTGCTTCTTAAAATCTGGTCACCCAATGTAAAGTTCTGTGACACCTTACTGTGATGTAAGTAGCGCTAGAAAAAAAATGAAATGTATGCGAGAGAAGGGCTATGGAGCAATGAGGGGCACTGTTGGAGGGTAGTAGTGAGGGAATCTGTGGAGAAGGAGGTCATGGGGGGGGGGGGCGCAAAAATGACTGTTACACCGGGCCCACCAGCGCTAAAGCTGACCCTCTACAAGAGTTACCACACAGTTACATAGTTCCTTTAAAAATGAGAAGCGTTCCAGAGTGGTGTTCTATATAGACACGGCAAATTGTTCAATGGGTATGCTTCCTTCAAGTTGGTAGAGTCAGAGAGAAGGGAATTGGCACATTAGTAGATATCAAGGCTACATTTAGATGGTTAGCAATGCACCCAGAGAGTTTCAGTGCAGTCTTCTCCCACTCGCCAACCTGCCGCTCCTCTGCTGCTATGAGACAGAAGCTGTTGTCACATGGTTGCAGCCAGAGGGTGGCCTTCTGACTTCCCACGTGAACTCCACAAACATGTTAACTCCTTTTAGGTCAAAGACTCTCAGACAGCACAGCTGTCTGGTTTACTAAAGACATCTTGGGGACTTCAGAAAGCTGACCTAGGAAAGCATTCCGCCCTTTGCTTACCATTGGCCTTGTGGATTGAAACTCACATTGTCTTGCTTTCTATTTGCTGGCTTTATTTGCTTTAGGCTGTATAACTTGAGTTTATCCCTCCTGTTGCGCAAACCATTTTTACTATATTCTAACACAAACTCGCTTTCTGTAAACACACCTTTAAATCTTGTTCTTATCCTGGCACATTTGCTGTGCATTCAAAGACAGAGTTCAAATGTCAAGATCCATCTTCCGAGGGAGCTTAGTATTTACTTTTCTTTCTCTGACTTCAAAGTAAGAGAATTTATGTGACGATCCTGTTGGGTATCCATGTGAGAGGAAAGGTTTAGGATTTTTTTTTAGCGCACACACAAAAAAAAATGAACTGTGCTAATGTTTCAGAATATATAAGAATGAGTACAAATAAAGCAAATTTTTATGTAATTCTGAAGTGTGGTGCAAATAAATATTTGAATACAATTAGATGCACTAGGTGATGACATTTGCACACATTATCGATTGTGTGCAGTAAAAAGTTTCAGTGCAAATGTAATGGTCATTTTAATTAAAAATGTGTTGTTTGTAATGGCAGTGCACCATGCATACTCCAGACTACACTACTTCACGCTCTTCCACTCTATGCCACACCACTCCATTCTAGGAAACTCCAAGCCACTTCACTCTACGCCCCTTCACTCTAAAACACTCTGCGACACCACCTGACTCCACACCACTCCAATCTACGCCACTCCACACCACTTACTCCACTCCAATCCAATGTACCCTAATGTACCCCACCCCACTTCGCTACAATCTACCCCAATCTACTCCACTCCACCCAATCTACCCCATTGCATTCCAATCAACCCCACTCCAAACTACCCCAATTTACCTCACTCCATTCTACCCTACTATAATCCACCCAATCTAACCCACTCTATTCTACCTGACATTTAGAGCCAGATAAAAAAAAATGGTTGCTTTGAAGGGCAAGATGGCCAACACTGGAAGAGGAGGCTGATTTTAGCTGTCAAGGGTAGGTCCCCGTAATCTGAAGATTGCTATCTAATAAAGAATTTAATCTAGTGATCACAATTTCAGGGTGTTTTCTAGCTAATCTGCATTTATGTTTTACTTGTAAGGAAAATATTATGTACCCTGTACGCATTTGTTCATAGTGTGTAGTGCTGTAGATTCACCTGCTAAGCATTCTACTGCCATCCAATGTTGGGCTCGTACATATGCAAGTTGATTTTCTTCAAAGAAGTCTCTTGAGTCACAAGATGTGGTGTGACAGCAGGCACTATTATCTGTAGAGTGTCAGGTGAATGTAGTTGTGATGCACAATGTGCAGTGAAATATAGTAAAAAAGCTATCTGCAAAAACACAGGCTTCGGGGAGGAGGGTAGATGCATGTGAATCAACAGCACTACACGCTACAAACAGATGCTTACAGTGTAAGCAACATTATCCACTTGTGACACTTGTAGCTGTAAATACGCATGTGTAGGATAGACTGTAAAGACATGCCCTCCAGAAATGCTGGCAGCGTGTGGATGATGCAGATGTCTGGAACTAAGTCCTTAACACAATCTGGCCCACATGGCCTGTTGCCGGGCTAAGATGTCCCCGCAGTAGTGACTAGTAAAAGGCGTCTAGTACTGAACAAGTGGCTGCCTTGCAAATAAACACTATTGGGATGTTTCCTTAAAAAGCCATGGTCGCTTCTTTCTTATGAGTGGAGTGCACCCAGGGTGGAACAGGTGGGACTTTATTTGCATTGGGATAGCAGGTTTGGATACATTTGACTATCCACATAACTATGCCTGCCTTGGAGGTGGGACTTCCTCTGTGAGGCTTTGCAAAACCAACAGAGCTGGTTGGATTTAGAGAAAGGCTTGGTCCTGTCTATACAGAAGAGTTCTTTTGACATGTAACGTGTGAAGCACTCTTTCTGCACCCAAATCTGGTTGCAGAATGAAGACTGGGAGCTCTACGGTTTGGTTAAGATGGAAGGGTGCCATCACCTTAGGGAGGAAGTTAGGATTTGTTCCAAGAACAACCCTGTGTTTTGTGGACCTAAATGAGGGTCTCTTGTAGGGTGAGCACTTGCAGTTCACTAATTCATCCTAGTGAGGGAATGACTATCAGGAAGGCCACTTTCCAGGAGATGAACTGAGGGGGGCATGAGTGCAGAGGGTCAAAGGGTGGTGGCATGAGGAATATATTGAGATTCTATATGAGAGCAGGAGGCACTCTAGGGGGGTATTATCCTCTTGAGCACCTCCAAGAAGTCTTATAAATCAAGATTCTAAAGAAGGATGAATTTTCCTTATTCTGCATGTAAGCTGCAACAGCAGCTAAGTTTAAACGTATGCAGGTGCAGGCAAGGCCTTCATTTTGCAAATACAATAGGTAGCAGATGATGCCCTGGATGATAGTTTTTAAAGGGCATAGGTTTTTGGAAATACAGTGGTAAACAAACCTTTTCAATTTCGTAGTACAACAAGCTCATGTGGTGTGCCATCAAGCTTCCCTTAAGATGGACATACATTCCTGGGTGAAGAATAATATACCCAAATTCTAGGACCTCAGGTGCCAGATTGCCAGGTTGGCCTCTGTGGGCTTGGGATGCCTGACCTTGTCTTAAGGTTTAAGATCTGGGCTGAGCAGGAGCCTCTTGTGAGGGCTGTTTGGACATCTCCAGGAATGTGGCATACCCTGGTGCTCTGACCCAGCTAAGAGCTATTAGAATGAGCGTCAGTGATATTTCCTTCAATTTCCTCACTATGTAGGGAAATAATGGGGAAGGTGGAAAAGCACAGGCAAATCTCCCTGACCCATTCATAAATTGCCCAAAGACTATGGGTGCAGGTACCTGGAGGTAAAGTTTGGGCATTTTGCATTTTCTGGAGTAGTAAACAAGTCTATCTGTTGGATGCCCCAACGTTGGAAGTACCTCTGCAAAACAATGAAACAGCGAGCAAAAGCAACAATCGCACCTCCCTCCTTATCACCAGTTCATTTGGATATAGAACGTAGAAAGAAACGTTGCGTGCACATCCACTGCACCTGCTGTTTCAAGAGGTGCGACCTCAAAAGGTCAGAAAAGTTCAACCAATGTATGTGAAGTGCACCGCACAATCAGTATTCACAAATATTAGTCCAATCTCGTCTTATGTCGTCCAAGGCAATCTTTTTTTTTCTTATAAATGGAACAGAACAGCCAACGCGTTTCGTTCACTACATGTGAACTTCATCAGGGTTTCAGTATTGACCTTCAAGGTATATGTGTTATCGATATAATATTCCAATGGACTCACGAAGAAAAGCAGACCCGGGAGTTAGAAAATGGCACGTATTAAGGTGCCTCATCCTCATCAATCAATCAGGGGCTTCTAAAGCGCGCTACTCTCCCGTGAGGGTCTCAAGGCGCGGGGGGGGGTAGCAGCACTGGGTCAGCCGAACAGAACAGCCAGGTCTTGAGGCTCTTCCTGAAGGGGTGCAGGGTAGGGGAGCGTCTGATGTTGACTGGGAGCTCATTCCAGGCCTTGGCTGCCTGCAACGACTACTTAAAACACTCGCCCTCAAACTATGAGGATTCAATGAATTGGAGTTTATTACACACATTGGAATATTATATCGATAACACATATACCTTGAAGGTCAATACTCAAGCCCTGATGAAGTTCACATGTAGTGAATAAAACGCACTGGTTGTTCTGTTCCATTTATAAGAAAATTAAAGATTGCCTTGGATGACAAGACGAGATTGGACTAATATTTGTGAATACTGATTGTGCAGTGCACTTCACATACATTGGTTGGAAGTACCTCTGTAGGTCTTGTGGGTGGAGTTCCCACTCATGAATTTGTTTATGCCTCCCGCTGAGCAGGTCCACAAAGTCGATTTCTGGTTCTGGAAGATGTTCCGCCATGGGATGTACGTTGTGGCGGAGCGCCCAAAACCAAATCCCCTGTGCTTTCAGAGACCACTTGGGAGTCTGCTGCCCAGTTTCTGTAGGTAGCACAAGGTGGTTATGTTTGTTTTGATGAGGATTACTTTGTCCTAAATGACTTGAAGGAAGATTTTGAGAGCCAGGTGAATGGCTACCAGCTCTAGTTAATGGATTTTGTGACCCAGTTGTTGAGGGGGCCCCATTCCCTGCACAGTGATGTCGTCGAGATGCACACCACCCTCTGAGAGAGGCATCTGTGGTAATGGGGACCTGTGGTGTATATATATAGCCTGCGGAAGGACTAACTTGCAGATAAGTTACTGCTGATCCACCACTTTACAGAGTGCTGCGTCCTGCCTAGTACCAACACTAGATCATCACAGTGACCCTTCACCTCGACCCATAGAACTGAGAGGCACTCTTGCAAGAGGTGGATTTGAAGCTTTGCCTGGAATACAGTGGCGATATACCAGGCCATCATCCCTACAAACCGCATCACAGTTCTGACTGTGATACAATAACAGGGCTGAAAAAGAGGTAGCAGCTTCTGAAAGACTGATGGTCTCTGCTGGCTGGAATCATCTTTCCACGTAACTAACACGGAACCCAAGAAGGACTAGATATGCTATGGGTCTACATGGGATTTTGTGGTGTTTATGGTAAATCCCAGGCTGTGGAGTAAGAAAACTGCTTCCTGCATGTGGGCTAGACCCTGCAGTCTGCTCTTGAACAGCCAAACATTGAGGTAGATTAAGATGTGAATGCCATCCCTTCACAGATGTGCAGCCTCCACTACTAGGCACTTCATGAACACACTTCAATCTGTGGTGGCATCGAAAATAAGTACTTTCATATGGTAGTGTGGTCCACTTACCACAAAGCAAATGTACTGGTGATAAGCAGAGTAGATGGGTATGTGGAAGTAGGCATCCTAGAAATCGACCGACGTCATGTAATCATCATGTTGGAGGTAGGGGATGACATCCTACAGGGTTGTCATGTGAAAATGTTTTAATAGTATGTAGTAATTGAGAGGCCTGAGAATGAGGGTATGCCTGAAGAAACCCTTGTTTTTGAGGACGAAAAAGTAGAAAGAGTAAACCTCCCTTTCTTGATGCTATGAGGCACACTTTCTCTCTATTGTGCCCTTCTGCAGGAGAGTCTGCACTTCTCTCTGAACGAGGGAAAGGTATTACTTGCTGACACCATGTTTAATGGGTAGGATGTTGGGAGTATCTGTGTTTTAGCTCAAGGCAATAGCTGTGTTGAACTGCTGCTAGAACCCGCTGGTTGGATGCGATTTCCTCCCAAAGAGGGAGGAAATATATCCACCCCGACAGGTGAAATGTGATCGGTGGGAGGTAGGGCAAGTTACTGTCTGGAGGTAGTGGCAGCTCTCTTATTGGAACCACCTTCGCCCTTACACTGGTTGTTGTTCATGTGGGGTCCTTTGCTTTACCCCCTTCAACTTGTTGGAGAAGGACTGCTGCTGCCTCTGACAGGAGTTTGGTTGTTCGTGAGAGGTTGCTTTTGCTTCCTCCTTGGCTGATGTTTGTGAAAAGAGTCCCTGTACACTGTAGTTTGCAGTGCCCCATGGATTTTGCTGTCTCTATATCTTTCTTTACTTTCTCCAGCATCTTATCAACCTTTCGCCCAAGAGGTGCTCCCTGTCAAAGTGGAGGTGGAGGAGATGCTGTTGGACCTCAGGTTTGAAAATAGGTATACAGAGCCAGGTGTGGCGCCTGAGGATGGTAATTGTATTGATGCCTCTTGAGGCTGTGCCTGTGGCATCTAACACAGAGTGAATACTGGTGTTCGAGATAATCTTGCCCTCAATCACAATTTATTCCCCCTCCCCCTTTTTTTGTATTTGTCTTGGAGACGTTTAAGGAGTTCCTGCATCTCCTCCCATTGAGCCATATCATATCTGGAAAAGAGTGCCACAGAATTGGCTATGCACCAGTGCGTTGCTGCTCCGACTGCTACCCTATTACCCATCACATTGATCTTTTTAGTCTCCTTGTTGGGAGGAGGAGCATCGCCGGTAGCCTTGGTAGCGGTGCACTTGCGGACGGTGTGCACCGCAAAAAAGTTGGGATGAACCTGGCCTTTGATATACACAGGGTCACGAGGGGACTCCCATTTGAGATATAAATGTGTTGTTTATTCTTCTGCTTGTCTTACAGCTTGGTTAGTGATCTGCTTAGTGGTTTGATGGCCCTCGAGGTGCAGTCACTACACATCATTAGAATAAAGATTGCTTTACATTTAAGCTCCAGACTGGATGGCAGCCCTGGTCCATTGCACATGGGGGCGTCAAAAGTCTGTGGGAACCCCTTCTTTGTATTGCTTGCACATAGAGTCCAACAGTCTACCTCATTACCATCGCACTCTGCAAAAATTTAAGTATTCAATTCTGTCTGGTGCTGACCCTCAGAGAGTCGCCTTGCCTTGTGGCCTACTGCCAAATCTTGAGATCCAGATTTAGTTTTTGTGCTACCTCAACTTAGTGTGTTTTTGCAGCATATTGCTGAGCTGACAAAGAAGCAGAGGGTGGGAGGGATGGTGGTTTTATTTCCCGAGCTTTTACATGCTTCTTTCAGGAAACTTGGGCCATCAAACCTCTTTGGTAGAATGGTTCTCAACATCTCAAAGGAACCAGGAAGGGTGCAATAATGTACACAATAGCAATATTTTGGCAGATGGAAATCTGTCTTTTCTACTGAGAAAGGACTTTCTTTCTCAGGTAGGAAGGAGAAGTCTTACTCTGGGAAATATCTGTCATTAGCAATTGGAATATAAATACTCCTTTTGCCCTGAAGAGGGATGCCCAGCAACATAGTTGGATCCATGTTGGTAGAAGATTTGGCTTATGGCATTCCCAGCAAACTTGTAACCACGTTTTCATCATGCATGAGAGTTACAGCTACAAAGAGCGGTTAAGGGTTTTAAAAAGGCGATGTAGTTGTGACAGTCTGCAGGTGCATTCTTCAGAATTCTTGATCCAGCACTTTTATTGGCCATATTTTTATCAACATCAAAGCTTGGTACATCGTGGAGGAGAAGTCCACCCTGAAGAGCTTAGATGGTGACCATGACCCCCCTAATAATTATGTTAAGTGTCAGCAAAGGTTGGTTAGCAGCCTGTAATCCAGCTTGTAAGCTCCTGAAACTGCTTTCTGAAAACCTCAAAGCTATTAAATGAGCAGGGATAGGCAAGCGACGGCTCTATCAGCTTTATTATACAAATTCTCAGCCCACAGGCAAACTAAAAACCAATCTTTTTGCGCTTCCATAAGATAAAGCATATTTGTACAAATCTAGTAGAGCTCAAGCGGGCTCAGGACTGTACGATCGTTGTGTGGTTTGACAGGGAGTGTTGGGTAGTGAAGAAGAGGCTGGAATGCTAACGAGGTAAGCTGCTCTGGCTGGAGAACCACACCATACTGATCTCCAAATGCTGCAGGCATGCTATAAGAAATGTAGAGCATCAAAAAAAGATAGGATGTGGGATTATGCAAGGGCTGCTGCATCTAAGCAGAATTATAAAGATCTCTAAGCGACAGCTACAATTACTGAGTCCCAGTAGGTTGAGTATTATTCTGAACTTTACTGACAATTTTTGGATCCATTCCAGCTGTTGAAGCTACCTCCTATGATGAGATAGCTTTGAATGAGCAAAAAGCAGCTAACATTTTGGGGCTGGATTGCATCCCAGTTGATCTCCATTAAACAGATACTGCAAAGGCATCTCCATACACTGCCTTATGTCTAAGGCTACCTTCACCGGTGGAGAGACCCACTGATGCCTGTAGAAGTGCTGAGATTGTATCCAATTTGAAAATGGGGACACGAGGTCCTTGGTTAACTATAGACCAATTACATTGATTGATACAGCGGCCAATATATTTGGGAGTTCTGTTTTTACGCATTTCGGATTCCCAAAAGGATAATTGAGTTATCTTCCCAGGTCATGAAGGAGGCGGGAATTCTTGAGCAAAGTTTTATGCTACATTCGTTTTATTTAAAATATGTCAATCTAGTGGGTGGTTTCTTACACCTGGGTTCCATTGATTTAAAGGCCGATTTTGACTTGGTCACTAGGCACACCTTTGGACTTTGCAGCGCTTTTGAGGACTTACTGAGCCTAGAGTGCAATTGAAATCAGCCTCCATAAGAACAATTTTGGTGGGGTTAGAATCGTCTATTTGGGGAACTCTCAAAGCTCTTTAATATAGAGACTGGGATCCAGCAGGGCTGCCCTTTGCAGTTACACTTTTCAATGTATTTTTGAGTGACCTCACTGATGAGATGGCATCAGTGGTGTAATAAAGCATCCCCCCCCCCCAGCCCGCGCACTGCATGGGGCACCAAGCTCTGGGGGCCCACTCAGCACAGTACCCTGGCCGGAGAGCTCATGAGTACGGAGGGGGGGCTCCATGTACTTTTCAGGGTTGGGGGGCTCAAGTTTTGTTATGCCACTGGTTGGCATCCATTTCCCAGGCTTTTCCAAGGATGATGGGCATAACCGAGCCCCCCTTCTGCCTTTTGATGGCCCAAACTAAAAGTGGTTGTATGACTATAAAACACATGCCTTTTCAAAGCAGCCTTTACCATACATGCCTTTACCACAGATGCTAAATACACTAAGATAAATAAAACTCCTATAAATACATATATATATATATATATATATATATATATATATATATATATATATATATATATATATATATATATATATGTGTATGTATGTATATGTGTGCGTGTGTACAGAAAAGAACAACTCTGGGTAGTTCTCAAGTTTAGGTGGAAAGCAGCTCCTGTATAGAGCACCCTCAACAGCAGCGACACTATATAATGAGTGTATATGTATATGTATATATATATATATATATATACACACACACATATACATACATACACATATATACACACACATATACACACACACATATACATACACACATACAATCAAATACATTCACATGCTCCTAACCCCTAATATTACCCTTACCTCCCTTTACCACTACCAACCCTTAAACCCCAAAATTATCCTCACCTACCTTTACTACAGGGAGTAGTAACAGAGACCCCCACAGTACCTGCAGTGCAGGAGGATCCAGGGTTCCTTGTTTTGGAGGGTACATTAAATGAGGAACTGCTAAACACTTGGAAAAGCCGATCTGCTTTCCTGAGCACGAAGAAACAGAATTGCAACCCTGTTAAATATCGCTGGCAGACAGAGGCCCACCCGAAAGGTACCACATATCTTGGATTGCTTTGTGGCAGGAGCCCAACACAGGCCCCTCCAGTCCCTAGGTGCAGGGGAGCCCCCAAGCCTTTAGGGGGTCCCCACTCCTTCAAGGGTGCCCCATTATGCCCAAGACCAATGAATATCTCTGCAACCTGGGAAACTCCAGGGCCCCTCATCACATTCTGCAGGAGGGCCCCAACATTTTGAGTTCATCACTGCTTTTCCACTACCCACTCCTAAACCTTAAAATTGCCTTTACTGCCTTTTACTACTACTCAGCCTTAAACCCTAAAATTTCCTGTACTACTCTTTATCACTACCCACCTCTAAACCCTAACATTTACCTTACCACCCTTTACTACTACCCAACCCTAAATTTAGCCTTACCATTGTGTGTGTGTGTGTGTGCATATATATACATGTTCAAACAAGTTACCCCTAAGGTGGTTGACACACCCAGGATCACTCCACTGCACAGGTAGGTAGGAAGGCACCTCCTCAAACTTCAGCCAACGCGTTTCGGGCGATGGACGCCCTTCATCATGGGCAGAACGTGAAGTGACGACAACGGAAGCAACTTCCAGCATAATCCCTTTTATTAGATCAATCAGCATGTTGATTACATCAAAGCATTCTGGGACTGGTGGTGCCAAATTGTCCAACCCCAATGGGCGCCGTCACTATCACATTCAAAAAACAATCATGTCGGGAATAATGTCCTCCATGCCTCACTGTGTGAATATATTGGTATCTCCTGTTCCGCTCAAACCGCGAACCAACGCAGCAAGCGGACCCGCATGGCTCCGGCGGTGGGACTCCTTGCAACCAACGCCACGCTGGAATCACCAACTCCGTGTGTCAATTCAATCCAAAGGAACACGTACCCCCGAAGCACAGGCGGTGGTGCCTTACCGTGACCAAGGGCTGGTCACTAATATGTTCAAACAAGTTACCCCTAAGGTGGTCGACACACCCAGGATCACTCCACTGCACAGGTAGGTAGGAAGGCACCTCCTCAAACTTCAGCCAACGTGTTCGGGCGATGGACGCCCTTCATCATGGGCAGAACGTGAAGTGACGACAACGGAAGCAACTTCCAGCATAATCCCTTTTATTAGATCAATCAACGTGTTGATTACATCAAAGCATTCTGGGACTGGTGGTGCCAAATTGTCCAACCCCAATGGGCGCCGTCACTATCACATTCAAAAAACAATCATGTCGGAAATAATGTCCTCCATGCCTCACTGTGTGAATATATTGGTATCTCCTGTTCCGCTCAAACCGCGAACCAACGCAGCAAGCGGACCCGCATGGCTCCGGCGGTGGGACTCCTTGCAACCAACGCCACGCTGGAATCACCAACTCCCTTGGTCACGGTAAGGCACCACCGCCTGTGCTTCGGGGGTCCGTGTGCCTTTGGATTGAATTGACACACGGAGTTGGTGATTCCAGCGTGGCGTTGGTTGCAAGGAGTCCCACCGCCGGAGCCATGCGGGTCCGCTTGCTGCGTTGGTTCGCGGTGATGAAGGGCGTCCATCGCCCGAAACGCGTTGGCTGAAGTTTGAGGAGGTGCCTTCCTACCTACCTATGCAGTGGAGTAATCCTGGGTGTGTCGACCACCTTAGGGGTAACTTGTTTGAACATATATACATACATATACGTCTATACACATATATACATACACACACAAACATACAAATACTTACCTGCATGGTAATGGCATGCGTGGTAGAGGCATTGCGTGGCAAACAGGGGCGGCTCCTCCACTAGGGCGGAGGAGCGTCGCCCCACTGCTTTCTCGCAGTGCGAGAAGCAGAAACATAAAATGGTAATAACTTTCGGTTATTATCATTTTATGTTTGGTTGGGGGCGGGTGGGCGAGGCCTCTCTGTGAGCAGGCAGGGGAGGAGTGGGGTGCCTGCCCACTCCCGAGTGCGCAAAGACTGTTTGGTCGGTCACAAGGGGACTCTCATTTGCCCTGGGAAATGGGGCTGCCCAAACCAGTCATGCGCACTCTGACCTTCTCCATGTAGGCTGCATTGAGAAGATGGCCTCCCCATACGCCGCTGGCTGGGCGGCATCCTGACCAATCACAATGCTGCAAGCAACGTTGTGATTTGCTATGGGGAGGGAGCCTGGCTGCCTGCTTCTGCTTCCTATTCCTGTGAGCAGGAGAGCAGGAGCAGAGAAGACGCGGGACCCGGCCGGCAGAAAGGTAAGTTTAATTATTTATTTTTTTGATTCAATCAACCCCGCACGACCCCCCACGCCCCCACTCGCGAGCTATGCCGGCTGTGACTGGTGGCAAAGGCATTGTTGTAAAGAACATTTCTCACTAAAAGTATGCTTTACTGGGTGGTCTTCTAAAAGTACAGCATCATGAATTCCTCTGAGGTTAAGGGGCCAAAATATACCCACTGGAGAGGTTTTCAAATAGGTGAAAACCTAGAGCTAGAGAATTGGTTTGATTATCTAGGGATCTGGTTTTCGGCCACAGGTTCCTGGAATTTCCAGATCGAAAAAAGTAAACTGGCCTCACCAAGTACGATGAAGCATGCTCTCAAATTAGATTGCTACTCTGGTGGCCACTTTGTCTTAAAGCGGTTAGTGATGCTAGATGCAGCTCCATAGTAAAAGCAGAGACCGGTTATAGTATTTTGTTGGCACTGGGTCTCAAGGGACTGCTTTTTGGGGACAGGCTGTGGTCTTTTCGCTTGCACGTACATCTGACCTTCTATGGTTTCCTTACATCGAATTCCATTTGCTAAGCTTTGATCTGAATCATATGGCAATGACTGATCAATGATTTTTATTGTTTCAGCTAAAACGTATACAATTAATTTAAATATATGGACCTCTTGACTGCAGTTAGGGCAGTAAACTATAGCAATTATCAGAGGTCAATGGGCTTCTCAGGGCCCCGGGGCCACTGCACCTGCTGCACTAGTGGTAGCTCCGCCCCTGCGTCTCCAAGAGCTTATTGCGGGCAGAACGGAGTATATACCTATCCAGAATCTTTTAATCAATACGATGGGGTATCTCAAGAGAGAACACTGAACTTTTATTCTGTTTTGCCCATTATACACATTTTGGAGACGGGAAAAGTGAAGACCTATATTTCAAAAGTCTAATATCGTTAAGGCGAAAGAAGCTTTAACTTAATGACAGGTTACAGATAGAGATAATGCAGTTGTTGCAGCTGCGAAACACATGTGGAACGGCATGCAGGGCTGCATTTTTGTTAAAATGACGTCAACATCTTATTTTTTAATATGTTATAATTTATCAGCCTTCTCTTAAATGGTTTACACTAACTATATCAAACCCAATATATAGCATAACAGTAACATCACGTCCACTAGATCGACCTAAAGTGTTCATCGCAAAGCAAGCCTAATAGGTGAATATGATAGTTATTAGTTAGCCTAGAGATGTGGGGGTAAAAATAGTAAAGATATACTTAAAATGACAATGTTGTATCAAGTGATATTGACCTCAACATAGTGCCGTACAAGTTTAAAAAGGTGCGCTTTACTGTGGCTATATTCTGCATGTGTACTGTTGTATGTTGTAATAGCCTGGTAAGCTCAACAATAACATTTTTTATTAACTTTGACTCCCAATCTCAATTATCGACTGGTAAAAAAAAAATTGATTCTTGAGGTTTCTCACATTAGGGTGTAGGCTTGGAATAAAGTTAATTTAGGTTCTTATTAATTTTTGTCCAGTTCTAATCTCAGATGCATTTGTATAACACACACTGCTTAATTTGAGCCAGTGGTTTTCAGTGTTCGGCAACGGGACTTAATTATCAGCACTGGAAGTATTGACAGTCCACCACATGGTGGCACCGTCTGTTTAATTTTGAAAGGAGCACAACCACTGTGTTTATTAATTCAATTTGCATTGAAAATGAATAATACCAGCCTCTCAGCCATAAATATAGCTTTGTGTGGCCTGAAATAGTCTGAATTGTCACACTTGTAGGAGTGCAATGGTTACGTGTTATGTTGGTACTGTCATTGACAGCACTGGCAGGGGCAATGGGAGATACAGGCTGCAGTGGCCTTCCGAGAAGGGCCCTGGCACTTAATTTTTCACAAATTAGGCGCTGATGAGACAAAATGTTCTATTTGAATGGCCTGGTAGCAGTGTCTGTTACTTTAAAGTAGGGTCCTTCTTACACCTCCACAAATTTGCCCATTTTAGGAATTTGCTGCTGGAGGAAAGTAACAGGAAAAAAGACTAATAACTGTGCAATTTCTTTCTTTTCCCCATCGCTGCCTAACACAGGATGCAAAACATGCACAATCAGTAAGAGTATTACTATGAAATACAAACGTTGTGACCGTGAAGGTGTCCCATTGTTATATACATCAACTGTCCGACAATGAGAGCGCCTCCTGGTGTCTATTATAGTGAGAAGTGCTTCCTGGGGTTCGCTACGCAGTGTGTTAGAGTGAGAGCTAGCTCGGTGTAAGGCAAACAGTCTCACAGTGAGACAAACCCTGGTGTTATATATGCAGTCTGTGTGAGAGAGCTCACCAGGGTCCTTTATATATTGACGGTGACACAGTGAGAGCGCCCACTGGTGTTAGCGAAATAGCCCCAGTGTTAATTTCAGTCTGTGCGACAGTGAGAACTCCCAAGATGTCTGTGTCTGTGTGAGGGCTAGAGGGACTTAGTTTTATATATACAGTCAGCATGACGGTGATCGCGACCCCTGTTGTGAGGTATGCTTTCTCAGTGACAGTTAATGTGCCCCCCCCCAGTGGTAGGTCTACAGTCTGCATGACAGTGAAAGAGCCTCTTTTTGTTAGGTTTGCTGTCAGCACACCCTAGTGTTAAGTGACAGTAAAAGCATTCCTGTTGCGAGGCATGTAGTTTGTGTTACAGTGATTGTGACAGTGAGAATGCTTCCGGGTGTCAGTCTGTGTGACAGTGAGAGCACCCTCTGGTGTTGGGTACGTACGCTGTTTATGCGAGTGTGCACTCCTGTGTTTTGGATGACAGGGAGTGCCCCCTTTGGTGTTGGGTATACTGAAGGGACTCGGGGAGGAAGCAGTCGCAGACTAGTCGTCTCCTGGGGATATTCGCGAGTCAGACCAGCCAGGGCAGGAGATAGATAGTTTTATGGGGAAGGAGCGGGTGTTTAGTGAGGTATAAACAGTCAGGAGAGGCGGGTTTAGCCTCTTCCTGACTCCTGAGCACTACTGGAGGGTTGGGGGAAATAACTGTTGGAAAGTCAGCGGAGCCACGATGTCAGGAGAGGAGGCCCAGCACAAAGCAGTCAAACGCCATGCGCACCCTTGGTGCGGCAGAGCATGCACATTTACTTAGGTGGGGGATTTTAGATGAGGCATGGGTTACTGTGGCCCATTCAACACGTTCTGCACGGGACGAGGTCGGTGCCGCGGCTTGTTCACCCCGCGGGGGGAAGCTAAGAGGAAGCGCAGGGGCAAGGCAGAGGTGCGCCACGCAGAGCAGCGCGTGTAAAAGCACTGGGGAGGCGTCACAGCCCCCCCACTAAACTGGCTCATGCTGAGGCACCACTGTAGCCTGGGGGGGGCAGTGGGAGCAGCTACGCATCCGCTTGCATGGAGCCGCATACAATGAATGAGGCACAGGGCCTCCAAGACTGGTGCACATTAGGGAGCAGCGCCAGCTGATACAAGATATGGAGGAAAAGTGGGAGCGTCTATGCAGTGCCAGGAAGGCGGCATTGGAGGAGAGCCACGGTCTGGACATGGCAACTGACAAGGAGGCACTTACACGGGGGACAGGTCTGCAGGTTGTGGAGAGCGAGGCCGATGGATGGTCATGGGTGGCGGACACACAAGTAGGGTCAGGGAACACTGGAGCAACTCATGGTCCCGGTGGTGGGAAAGGCCCCTCAGGTTGGCGAAGCCTAATGGGTGACACAGCTACAATGCCAGCAGGTGAGGCTGGCAAGCAGCTGGCAAAGCCAATGGAGCACACAACAGCCCCGGACGTTGGCCTGAAAGGGCGGGGAGGGTATGCGGCGACCCTCCTTACACCACGGGCTCGGTCCAGTGGCACCCACCCGGAGCGATTCCCTCTGTTGCCGAGAGATGTGCCTGAGAGAAAGAGTGGCACAGTTGCAGGTCGAGTGGTGTGTGAGGAGGGTGCTGGAGAGGATGATCTGACGCTGGACTTTGAAGAAGGCAGCGATGAGTGGGAGGAAGGTGAGCTGCAGGATGATGATGAAGTGGGTGTGCTGGAGATGCACAAGACGGGGAGAGGTGAGGCAACCAGGAGTGCAGTTGGTGTCTTTCAGAGGTCAAGTGCAGACAAGGGAAGCTCTGCAAGGACAGGAGGAACGTTGGCGAAGTGCCTGCAGGTAACAGAGATTGGTAATCAGTGTGGGATGCGCAGGAGAAGAGGATTGGGGCAAAGGCTTGTAAATTGGTGGGAGTTGGTGATGGGGTCATTGAAGATGGGGGAGCTAAAGTGGTGCCGAAGGCAATGCCCAGAGAGATGCATTACAGTCAATAAAGGAAAGAGGGAGGTGGGCGGGGCGGGGCCAAAGAGGAGGAGACACACGAAATGGCTTCCCTACATGGGTTTAGCAATGTCCCTGGGGTCACATATTTCTGACAAGACTAAGAACAGGATCTGGAAACATGAGAATGTGGATGTATTCAAGCTATTACATAGGCACATTCAGGCTAAGGAGGGGTCCACAGACGAGGAATGGGAACTGACAAGGAGACCCAGGATGCCCATTAACATGGAAAACTAGACATCTGCTTTCCTAATCTGAGCAAGCGTCTATTGCGAGAAGCATGAAGAAGGGGTCCTGGTTCTTTTTAACTACATGGACATCATTAGGAAGGTGCAAATGCATTTGAGGGTATGCCTGGCTCAGTTACAATGAGGAGTTTGGAGCTTGGGTGAGTCTTAATCCGGACAAGCCATGGGAGGAGGAGGGCTCAATTTTGGAGGCAGTGGATTCGTTGACTCAGTCCACGGCATCGACGCATACAGCAAGCGGTCTTCTGATAACGTACCGGCCCTTTCAGCCCCGGCCCGCTCAGCAGGGGTCGGGTTATGTGCCAAAGCCAGCAGGATCCACTTTTAGGACATGTTGGAATTTTAAAAGCTTCTGCACCAGACCCCCATGTAAGTTCAAACATGTGTTCAAAATGTGGTGCTTTACACTGGCCAACCCCGCAGAGCAGTGGAGGTCAGCCAGAGGTAGGGGACATCAGGGCCCAGTAGGGCCAAAGGGCCCCTACGCCCATTAAGGTGGAGGGTTTACTCCCATGGCTCGCGGTCTACCCGAACATGGAGGCAGCGTTGAAGTTGGAATGGGGTTTCAAACAGGGTTTTTTGGGTTGGCTACCAGGGCCCTGGGGAACACAAATAGGCAGACAATTTACAATCAGTGAAGGAAGCCCCGGAGGCGGTGGCTGCGAAATTGCGGAAGGAAGGATTGCGAGTCCATTTTTTAATTGGCCAATACCAGACTTGATGGTTTCCCCGCTGGGGATGGTGCCTAAGAAGGGAGTGGGGGCGCTCCGAATGATTCACTATTTGTCATGGCCAGAAGGCGTTTCAGTCAATGATTTCATTGCTGCGAAAGACACTAGAGAAGTGTATGCATTGGTAGAGGACGCCGTTCGGTTGGTGAGGTGCTGTGGTAAGCGGGCCGAGGTAGCAAAATGTGACATCAAATCTGCTTTCCGTTTGTTGCCCATTCACTCGGATGACTTCTCATTGCTGAGCATGCAATTTGGAAGGAGGGGCATTTACATGGACAAAGCTTTGCCCATCGGCTGCACCATTTCAAGTGCATTGATTGAGGCTTTCAGCATCTTTTGCAGTGGGTGTTACTAAGAGGAGTGGGCATCGTGAAGTGTCCCATTACTTGGATGACTGTTTGTAGGCAGGAGGAACTCAGGGAATTGCCGCAGGGTGCTGGAACAATTTGAGCAGTTGGCATTGAACTTGGGTGTTCCACCTGCCCCAGAAAAGACGGATGGCCCCAGCACGGTGTTGACATTTTTGAGAATTGAGCTGGACACCCAGTTGTTGGTGGCGAGGTTGCAGTAGGCAAAAGTACAAGAGATTCAGCAATTTTTGATCACGGTGATCGGCGAGAGGAGGATTGATTAGAGTAAGGTGCAGAAGTTGTTGGGATTCTTGTATTTTGCATGCAGAGTGGTGAGGAGAGGGGGAGATCATTTTGCAGACGTTGGGTATGGCGGTGTTGGGGGCGGTTTTGCCCCATCACATGGTACAGATCTCTCTGGTAGTTAGAGATAATCTAGGTATTTGAAGACCTTTTTGGACAAATTTAACGGTGTGTCCATGATGTTTGAGGAAGAGAACATGGTGCGGCAGGTGAACATTTTTTCAGATGCAGCGGGCACATGGCTTTGATTTGTTCTAGGATGGAAGGTGGTGTGCAGAGAGGTGGCCCCCCCAACTGGGTGCAGCAGGTATGGAGCATAACCTTTCTGGGAATTATTCCCGCTGTTGGAGGTCTTGACAGTGTGGGGAGGAGAACTGGCAAACAGGTTAGTGATGTTGAATGTAGACAACATGACGGTGTTGGATCTAGTCATTGATTTGAGAGTTTTGAGGCTGTTGAAATAGTTTATGCTGGGCTGTTTGAACATTGCTTTCAGGGCTAAACATGTGTCAGTTGTGAACATTAGTATAGCAGACTCATCGTTCGCAGCTGCACCAATTCTGCAGCTTGGCACCAAGAGCAGAGGACACCAAGACACCGTTAACTGCAGACATTAGAGCGTGGGGGGGAATGACAGTGATTTGTCTGGTTGAGCGTTCTTAAGCTGCATCTACTAGGAGGAACTACCGTCTGGCATGGAGCGAGTTTGGGGAATTTGAGCGACGCCCTCAGAGCGTGATGATACAGGAACACAGTGACATTGAAGGGACAGTGTTGAATTTTGTTACGTCATTAATTGATTTATCGCCCGCACCCATTGCATACAAGTTGGTGGGTATTTTATTTTATGGGCAGTTTTATAGGGATTTTGACCCAACCAGGGATGAGATTTTGGGGAGGATTGAGTGTGTGCTGCAGGGAGTGGTGTTCGGGGGGCCACGTTGCAGAAGGCGATTGCGCTGGAGTAGGTAAAAGGTCTTCTTACTGTTTTGCCTGATTGTTATGTTTTTGAGGTGATGCTGTCCAGGTTAGGCATGATTTGGATGGTTTTTTGGGGCTTTCAGAGTGTCCGAATTGTTATGGTCTGCGCGAGACTCAGGGGTGCTCCATGGGGAGATACTTTTGGAGCAGGGCTGTATGGGAATATGGCTGCAGAGATCCAAGACGGATCAGGCAGGGAAGGGTAAGTGGGTATGGCTGCTGGAGGAGGGCAGTGTCCAAGTGTGCCCAGTGAATGAGTGGCGAAGGTTTCAGGTTTGGCCAGGGTGTAGGCAGAAGGCTATATTCTCATGAAATGGGAGAGAGGGTGACGGCTTTTCAGCTGCTGGCAGTGTTGTGCATGACTTTACGGAAGCCGGGGAGGGATCCAGCGAGGTTCGGGACACACTCCTTCAGGAGCAGGGCAGCGAATGCAGAGGCGCGCTTGCGGTGGGATTGGAGCCAAGTACAACAGCTAGACAGGTGGAGGTCAAGGTGTTATGAGCTATGTGTAAAAATGGGGGATTTCTGTGCGAAGGACGGGATGTAGAGCACGGTTCCACCAACTCCTTTTTTGCCACAGGATGTGTGAGCAGTCCTGGGACAAGTAAGCTGGTGACATGGATAGTTGGACACTCCTTTGTGCACTGGGCAGCAAGGTATGCAGACCAGCAGATATATGGATGGGACTTGGGATTGCCCAGCTGCAGACATGAGGTGCTAAGCTGGTCCCGCAAAGAGGTCGGTCCAGATATGCTACTGGTGCATTTGGGGGAGAATAATCTTGTCCAGTTGTTGGGGTGGATGTTGCTGCAACATATGCAGCAGGACTTAGAGTCAATCAAGGGGAAATTTTGGGGGACATGTTTGGTGTGCGCTGAATTTGTGCCTTGTAGGAAGTGGAGGAATGCGAAAAAGCATGCGGCCATCGACAAGGCTTGGAGGAATCTAGACAGGGCAATGAGGGTGTTTTGCATGGCCAGAGACATTAAGGTGATAGCCCACTGGAGCATAAAAAGAGTAACAGTGTCTCTTTTGAAGTGATGGGGCACATCTTTCGCAGATGGGCAATGCTAACTATATGATGGAAATGAGGGATGTGGTGAGTAAGTTGTGGAATGAAAAGATTTGGTATAGAAGGACATACCAATGAAGGCCCAAATGTGCAGTAGCCGGGGGTGGGTAAAATGCCCTACGGGGTTTTTCTGATGGCGGTATGTGAGGGGGGTGGAGAGTGACATTCGGGTGTATCCACTGCTCGGGGGGAGGGGGTTGAAGGGAGCACAGGCGAAGGAAGACTGTGTGCGTGGTTCCTTATAACAGGAAAAAGAGGTTTCATTGGAGGAGGTTTGGGGGGGGGGAAGTGGAAGGAGGTCAGAGAGTGAAAGGGTAAAGAATGAAGCAATGTATGGGGCACTGGGGTGAAAGTCTGGCAAGAAGTGTGAATTGTTCGGTGAAGAAGGGAATGACATTTTAGAAATGTTGGCCTCTAGGCTGATGTTGTGTTAAAGTTGTTTAACTGTTTTTGCAGCCCTGTCCTAATAAATGGCCTTTTACGCTATATGGTGGTTTGGCGTGTGATTATTTAGCGAAATCTGTATGACAGTAGAGCGCTCCCTAATGTTAGGCATACGATCGGTATTACAGTGACAGCGCAATATACTGTGAGCTGTGAAATCCGTGTGACTGGTGTTAGGTGTAAACAATCCGTCGGGCAGTCACAGGTTCACTTTTGTGAATCATACAGTCTACGTAAACGTGAGAGCACACCCTGGTGTGAAGTATACCGTTTGTGTGACTGTGCAAATGCACACATTGTCTGTGTGACAGTGAGATTGCTGTCTGGTATTTGGTTTTAACAGTGAGAGTACCTCCATGTTAGGTGTACACTTGTGCGCCAATAAGAGCTCCTCTTGTGAAGTATATTCTGCGACAGTAAAAGCGCCCCTTTGTATGATTTATTCCGTGTGTGAGAGACAAACCCTGGTGTGAGGTACAAAATCTCTGACAAGGAGTACACTCCCTGACATAGTGACAGTGCCCCTGGGTGTCGGTCTATGTGACAGCGAAAGCACCCCGGGTGTTCAGTATACACAGTGAGAGCGGCTCCTGGGTTAGGTATGCTGACAATGGTACAGTGAGTGCGCCCCCTAGTGTTAAGTATATAGTCTGTATTATGGTGTTAGCCATTGCTTTAAATGGGCAGGTACTGTCCAGTACTGAGTTCCTGCACTTATTTAATTTGAAAGGGAGAGTACCTGCACTCAACACCGCTGCAATACATTCAATGGGAGAGAACCAGCACTTCAAGAACAAACAGGTACACTAAAGAGTGAGTACCTGCACTTCTATGTTTCCATTTAAAGCACTGGTGTTAGCTAATCAATCTGTGTGACTTTTAGAGCACACCCGGGGACAGGTATACAGTCTGTGTAACAGTGAGAGTATGGTCTCCACCCAGTGTACTCTGTGGTGACGCTGAGTGCCCCGATTGTTGTGATGTATACAGTCTGTGTACCAGTAAGACCACCCCCTGGTGTGCATGAATCTGACCTGTGACGTTTTCACTGCTCCGAAAGCTGATGCCGCCCACACTCCGGAAGTTGTTGATGCCAAGCACACTCTGGCTCTGGGTAAGTTCGTCACTATCCGGTTTGTTCACGACCACAAACCCTTCCAGTAGCTGATCCTGGGGCAGAGGATTGCTTCGTTTTTTCCCTCGGAAGAAGCTGCCAAACTTCTTGCTAGCTCTGGTCTGCTTAGTCTCGGCGACCCCGTTGGGGACCGTGATCTCACCCCCATCCTTGCCTGGCTCCCGTTTAGGCCTCAAGTCTGGTACAAGCTTGGTGCTCGCACCGTTCTTTCGTAGGTTCCGGCTGGGTGGCTCCTCCACTGGCGGGATGTCGGAATTGTCCTGCTTCACCGTCACCAGGTCCTCCAGAAACTTTTCCAGGCGCATCTGGCTCTCGCTGCCACCATCATCCACGTTCTGGTTGCCATGGGCTGCGGGGGGCCGTGGCGCCCCTCCCCAGCGAATCATCTCACCCGGGGCCAGTCCAGTCCCCACTACTAATGCGTACTTTGGGTTGATCATCTTGCGCGCCACAGTGGGGGCATAGTTAAGGCCGTCAGCATTGCCCCGGGCCCCAACACCTGGTCGTGGGCTCGGCCGGTAGTCTGGGAGGTTCAGCTCCTTGTAGAGGTTCACCTCCTCGGAGATGGCGTAGAGTTCGCGGAACTCGATGTCAAACATCTCAACGTTCTGGCCCGTGATGTACGTCAGCAGGTTGCGGTCCAGTCGCAGGGAGCTCCAGGTTAACCTGAGGGGGATGACAAATAAAGAGTTAGATTTAGAGCAATGAAAGAAAACAATGCTTAATACTAGGGCACAAGTCCTAAAAAAAGAAGTGGGGGGACTAACTTAGTTAGGCAGTATGCAAGTGACATCACGGCGCATGACATCACACGCCATCAAATGATTTGACATCATAGAAAGTGACATCACAAGCCACGACTTTACAGGAAGTGGCATCACAAGAAGTGACATCAGATCTAAAGCCCTCACATATACGTTTAGCAGGTCTATCAGGTGTACGTTTGAGCACATTGCGAAGATAATAGCACAGTGAGCCATGGAAGATGATATGTGACTTCTACACTTTGCAATCCCCCAGTTTTATGCAACACATCCTGTACATTCATTTACAAACTTATATAATTTATTGTACATGTAATATGCAGGTGTTGATGTAAAGCGCTCTGAAACCCTGCATTGGGATGAGTAGGGCTATACAAGAAAAAATAGTGGTACTTAAATTATTTAAACGCCTCCTCAGGTGTAGTAAGCGCTATATAAATGCAATTTGCTTTGCGTAAATACTGGGAAAGACCAACACATCTGAAATTCTTACAGTGCATGCATATCTCCTAAACAGGGACTGAACAAAGTGAAAAGCTGCCTCTCTTAAGTATGTGTGAAATGCTAACAAGGTATGTGAGCCTTTGTTTCCCCTCCGCTTCATTTGCATCAGGTGTGAGGCTCCAGACTGCTCCCAGCCAAGAGACTGGAACAAAAGCCTGATGACCCCTCAAATTCGGCCTTTGTTATGGGCCCAGCAGGAGTCTTAAATAAGAAAGCCCCGTCCCCACCTGGCCTGCAGTTGTTGCTTGTTGCAGATGGAAAGCAGACAACAACGTGCAGGCACTGCTGAAAGTGTCCCGGTGTTTGGAAATTACACCGGGACGAGTTCAGCACATTTTTCAGTGGGGCCCAAATTCTTGGCAGGGTGGACGCCGTCCACCCGCGTGTACCCCCGACTCGTGCCCTGCTTATTACACAACAACAAAAAAAGCAGGTGCGGGAGGCGCAAGGAAGAGCACCCCACCACCTTGAGAACATTTAAGGCCCAGGACCGCTTGCTTTACTTTAAATTATATTGGCGTTCAGCTGCTGTACTCAGGAATTTTGTGCTTTCCTTCGATTGAGAGCCAGCACCTCTGTAAACCACTTTCTGACTCATGCGAAGTCTCAGGAACTGCCCTTTAAAATATAATTTCCCTGTAGCCTAATTTGTTCACACTTGACTTCCTGGTTACATGCTTACTGCGTGGTTTCTGCTTACTCCAAGATGGCTGCTGCTCTTGAAACCGAGGGTCAGGACTGCACGCGAAGAGTACAGCCAGGGAAGCGTGTGGCTATAAACCATACCACGGATGGACTCCTGTGTGGCAGTACAAGGGGTCCTCTGAACTGACCCACCGCACGCCACTTGAACATAACACACAGCTGGTATTAGAGCCATTCATTCTCACTCGTCAGGGCACGCCATGCCTTCCAGTAAAACTGGTTTTTAAAGTCGAGATCTGCGTTCGTGTGATTTTTATTTAGACAGTGGAGAACGGCCATGGGAGTATTAACTGTACACAGGGTGGGGAGTCTTGCCAACGTCCAGAACAGAGTCCTGTAGGCGAGGTACAAAGCTGTAGGGTTCCCTTATCCAGCACTTCTGTACATGTGCAAGGTGAGGAGGGATTGATATCATTACAGTTTGGATACCACTGGAAAAGCAAGTCTTGTCCCTCTATATTTAGAGTTTGGGCAGGAGGACATCTCCAGTGGTCCTTTCCATCCCTGTATTCTATGATCAATCAACATGTCCGACCATTCAACCCTTACAGCTGACGCAGGACTCCTTGCCTATAGGCAAGGCCACCAGAATTATCCGATTCTTCGGCCGCAGAGTTCTCTACTCAAGTAGGGATTTGCCATACAATCCATCATCTGCTGCATAATTTGCATATTTTAACAAAAAAATATTTATAGCTCAGACAGATAAAAAGTTACTAAAATCGCAGTGACCCATGCTGCCACATAGTGGAAGCCCTATGCAAATGTAGATAGGTCATGTTTCAGTTGCCTATTACTGTATTTGGAGATTAAACTGGAACTAATGAGGTGAACCATTGGCCCAGTGTAACGGGGGAAAAAAAAAAATTATGAAGGAATACTATGACAAAATATCCCTCATTAGGTCGCATAATTTGCCTTATCTTGCCGCATGAGTCAGTCAACCCTGATGCATAATTTGTTGTCCCCTGCTGCATAATTCCAGTGGCCCTGCCTAAAGGGTCCAATTCGTGCTGAAGTTGAACATTCCTGCAAAACTGGCTCTGAAAAAAAGAGAGGTACTTGTAAGCGAGGTTGAAAAATGGATCATAGTGACAACCCCGGCATGGCCTCATAGCAGAGTCAGATCACGTTACTGACCTTGGGGTAAGGAGGGAATTTCCGTGACTGACATTGATATAGGGGAAGAGATTACTCACGGATGACATTATGAAAATACTGTGGCTATGAGTCATCATTACTGCAGAAGGTCTACTGTCCTCAAAGCAGCATTTAGTAACTGATGTCATGCTATGTAGATTTGTACAATGCCCATAGCACCTGGGGGGTATCATGGCGAATAAGAGACAGGGGAGCTACCTTTAACTGGGACCAAATAGAAAAGCCAGGTTTTCAATTATTTGCGAAATTCTATGAGGGTGGTAGAGGATGTGTAACAGGAGCTCGTTCCTGTCTTTAGAAGCCATGTAAGAAAAGGCTCGACCTCCGGTTCTTCCGATGATGGGAAAAATGGGGTTGGTGGCGGAGTCTGTTCGGGGTGTGGAAGTTGATGCGGGTGTTCATGTATGCTGGGCCTCGATTGTGTAGTGCTCTGTAGGTGAGGGTGAGGAGTTTGAAGAAGGCATGTTTGTGTATGGGGAGCCAGTGGCGGTCTGAGTGTTTGGATATGATAGAGCTGAGAGGGAGATTGAATGACTTAGTGTTTTTTGGTGAGTTGAATAGTGATTCAGGCTTAAAGGGCGTTTCCATAGTCCATTCAGTCGATGATCACTGCTTGAGTGATAGATCTTCGGGTTTTTAATGTGAACCATCTGAAAACTTTCTTCAGGAGTCTGAGGGTGTAGAAGCAGGTGGAGGCGACTGTGTGGACATGGTTAGACATCGATATTAGCTTGTCGATCAAGATCCCTAGGTTTCTTGCAGAGTTCGATAGAAGGGTGTTGATCCAAGGGCCTCCAGGCAGAGGGCCAGAGGGAGGTGCCTTTTCCAAAAAAGACTATTTCCTTCTTGTCAGAGTGGAGTTTCAGGCAGTTGTCCTTATCCAGTTCGCGACTTCTGGCATGCAGTTGATGAACTTCATTTGGGCGTTGGAGGTGTCATCAGAGAGGATGAACTTGGTGTCGCCTGTGTAGGATGTTATGTTGAGTCCATGGTATCGGAGGATGCCGGCAAGCAGGGCCAAGTAGACGTTGAAGACTGTCTGGCTGAGTGAGGAGCCTTGACACACTCCGCAGATCAGGTTGGCGGCAGAGGACGAGTACGGGACAGGCTTACAAACTAGGAGTAAGGAGCAAATCCAGTGGAGGGCGGGTCTATGTATTCTGGTGCTGTGAAGGCGCTGGATGAGGATGGAATGTGAGACTAAGTCAAAAGTGACCAAGAGGTTGAGTAGGAGGAGTGCCGCTGTGTCTCCTTTGTCTATGATTAGAGGAATATCATCAGTGGTGGTGAAGGAGGTCTTGGCGGTGGGGTTTGGTCTGAATTTTGATTGGAAGAGGTCCATGAAGTGGTTGGCATTGAGTTGGTCAACCAATCGCTTAAAGATGATTTTTCCAAGACTTGGCTGGATATGAGAGGAGGGAGATGGGTCTGTAGTTCAGTATTTTTTGGTCTGCAACATATTTTTTCAGGAGAGGTAGGATAGTGGCGTGTTTCCATGAGTTCGGGAATGTGGCTATGCTGAGGATCGGTGAAGGGCACTGTAGGAGAGTAGGATCTGCTTCTTATAGTTACCCCCACTTTTTGCTGATGTTTCACTGTTTTCGACTTAGTCTGACTGGGATCCTGCTATTCAGGACCCCAGTCTAACTGCTTTCGCCTCTAAATTGATTGCATGTACTTTAGGTACACTCCAGATTGGATTCTGGGGTACCCTTATAAGTCCCTAGTATATGGTATACTATGTGCCCAGGGCATAGGTACCCCAGAGGCCTCCCAGGGGCTGCAGCATGTATTATGCCACCCCTGAGAGACCATTTAAAATGACACCACAGGTCTGCTACTGCAGCCTGTGTAAGGTGGTGCGTGCACCCCTTACTTAGATATAGGTTCACTATATCTATCCTAATCACTGCACATATAAACCTATCAGTCACCCCTATGGCAGGCCTTATCAATCCTGAAGGCAGGGTGCTGGGTTTTATGTGAGAGGGTGCCCATGCATGAGCAGAGCCCCTCTGCAGCCTTCGGAACCTATTCTCCGGGGTTGTTTGTGATGCAGCCCACCATATATACTTAAGTGCATTATAACCTTGCGGTAAATGCTAACTTTAAAATGGCTGCATGGAAACATGTCGTGTTTGGTGTCAAACACCTTGGAATCATACCTCCACACCAGTAACTGGTGTGGAGGTATGATTCCACCCTCCTAGAGGGAGAAATATGACAACACCGGTACACCCGGTACCAGCTTCACAGAACCCTGGCATCACAAAATGGTTGCTGCCAGCCACAGACACGAGTCTGCCCTCCTGCTGCTGGACGAAACTCCAGCAGGGGAAGGCTTGACAATAGGTTTCCTGTCACAGGGAGGTGTGACCACCTCCCAGACAGGCTTTACTGTATTGGGGCTGGGTGGGTGCACTCTCAGAGTGCTTTGATGTCTGCACTGGGGGCACATTTGGTGTCCCAGTGCATAGTCCAGCTCAAACCGGTTGCAGGAGCCATTTGCTCCTGCTCTGGCGCGAAACTGGACAAAGGACATGGGTGTAGCCACCCCTCTGTCCTGACCCTCCCATAGGTGGGTCCCCAGAGTTAGTCACACCCCTTCCTTGGGTATAAAGTAGGAACCCCTGACTACAGGACTTTAGATATTACCTGGACTAAACTCTGCTACAGAAACCAAGTAACCTTCGACGATCTACGCCTTGCTGGACGACTGAAGAATCTCCCTTGGAGTAAAGGAGTTACTCCCCTGCTGAGCAGGCACCTAAACGCATCTGACCGGTTTGCATCTACGAAGCTCCCGAAGGACTGCGAAGATTTCTGCAACAAAGGAGGTGGGTTCCCGAGGTCTCCGAGGTCGATCTGCGCTCTCAGCAATTCTGAGGCCCGTATCCCTCGTGGGGACCGTGAAACCCGCACCCCTGGGCACCGTGTACATTTGCAGCAGCATATGCTTTTCGGCGATCCCTGAAGCTGTGCTTTGGGCTACTTGTAGTCCTGACCCCGAGCAGCAATTCCACCGAAGATTACTGGCCTACACTCCACGAGTCTTCCGTGGGCTGGTATTTCGTGATTCAGCTCGAGGTTCCTTCGCGATCCCTGGTCCGTTGGCCTGTGGGTCCCTAAGAAGGCAACTTTAACTTTCAGTGGGCTTCTCTGGTAGCTCCAGACGTGCCCTGACTCTCCATCGCTTGGAGAGTCCCCAGGACCTTGATGGTCCTCGCAGAAGCATCTTTCCTCTGACCGCGTGGGTTGCAGTTGCCAAGGCTTGTTGGTGTTCAATCCTTACACTGACCCCCTAGCACTCTACATCCTTTGTGGGACAGCTCGAATCCGGACTGTGGTTGTCGCAGACATCTCCTGGTCCCCGTGGCTGCAGAGTCAAGCTTCACCTCATCGCACCTGAAGCACCCGACATCGGTGGGCATTCGATTGCCCCGCTCCTGGTCACGTGAAGTGACCCAGACTTTGTCCCCTCTGCTTTCAGGTTCTTCACATCTCCGATCCAGGGTTGGATCACACCGGACACTTTTCTTCTCCACGGCAGCAGTACTTTCTCGCATCACACCATTGAAAACGACGAGGGTTTCCGACACCACTTGACCCCTATGCACCCGGCTCCTCTGGGATAGGTAACACGGGTACCTCGGTACTCTCAAGGGTGCTGGCCTTAGAACCTTCTATGTTTAGCTGGCTTTGCTTGAAGTCCTCTCCTAAGTGTCCTTAATCTTTAAAATTCCAACCGCGACTTTCCCATAGAGTTGTACGGAGCTCACGTCAGTGTTCCCACACTGCACCCGTCCTCCGTGGGTCCCCTGTGTCACTACCTTGGGTGGTTCCTTGGGGTCCCAGCAATTCTACGTGCTCTAGGCACTGTGTCTAGTCAAGTCGTGGTTCTTATACCACTTTCTTAGTATATGATTCGGTCTCCCCCTGGAGCCCGCTGTGTATTGTGCTATTTACTGTCGTTCTAGTGATTTAATATTGTGTGTCTTGTTCTCTAATCTCATAAAGAGGTTAGTAGAGAGTGTTTAGTAATAAATACATATATTTTATATACACCTGGTGTGGTTCTCCTTTCATTTGGTCATTCAGGAGGTTATATACTGGTAAAACAAGCTGCTTTACATTCCTTCAAGCCTTAGCCTGAAGGCTGCTCTCCACAGCTACCACTAGGATAGCTTTTATATAAAGGTTGTCTTTAACCTAATCATCAATAAGGGTCGTTTGGACTGGTGCAAGGTGCCCACTTTAATTAGTGGACAGCATATACCAGGCCAACTTCTCACAGACACTGCAGACAGGGTTGAGTCCTTTGTTAAAAATGAAGGGCGGGCATGGGTCTGAGGCAGCTCCTGACTGGAAGGAGCGCATTGTGGTGGCTGTTTCCTGAAGGGTATTGGTCGGCCAGCACGTCAGGGTGGATTCTTGAGTTTCATTGTCCTCAGACTGGAGGACGGTGAGTGTGGAGAGGTTGGGTTGGAGTTCACGCTGTTGTATAGGGTGGCGATTTTGGTGCTGAAATATTAGGAGAGCTGGGTGCAGAGTTCCTATGATGGAGTGATTGTCATGGAGCTGATGGCAGGGGGATGGCGAATATTCCTTTTGCGTTGTTGGAGCCGTTTTCGATTTGTTCAGTTATTGCGGTGCACTTGTGGGTCTTAAGCCATTGGTGGTAGATCTGCAGAGCTGATATATATATATATATATATATATATATATATATATTTTTCTGTCGGTGTCGTTATGGGTGTGTCACCAATGGCATTCCATCTGTTTGCAGTGGCATTTGGAGGGTTTGAAGTCGTCCATGTACCAGCTTGTCTGTGGCATGGGGAGGCTCGGGTGCAGAGTGGGGAGGAGCATCCGGGGTTTATTGCGTGGAGAGCTGCAACAGAGTAGCACCTTGTGGTGTGGTGGGTAGGTGTTGGACCAGGGCTCCTTGTGCTGGGCGAGATTGGGGTGTGGATGGGCATAGATGGACTTGCCTTTAGCATGCATTTGGTGTCCAATGAGCTGCTCGCTGCACATGTACGCTGCGTGTGACCGCTGCACTTCTGCACTACAGGTGCCATTAAGAAGGTCCGGGAGGGGTAGAAGGAGGATCTGTGGTGCTGAACAGGGCAAGAGTGGGCAGCAGAGAACGCAGAAGGAGGGAATTAGCAGGTGAAGGCGCAGTGCTGAGAGCAAAAAAGGCAGCAAAGGATGCAAGGAAAAAAAGGCAACAAGAAGGAAAAAAGCAAAGAAAAAAAAAAAGAAAAAGTCTACGTGGGACACGGAAGAGCAGAGTGAAAGACAGAAAGTGTGACAAAGAGTCACTGGGCAACAATCAGAGTGGGCCAAAAGTACGAGTGAGAGAAATCGAGCTGAATGAAAGCGGTTTGAAGGGAGCAAGGAGGAGTGAGTGGAAAGAGAAACTGGCAAAAAGATAAAAAGGTGCACACAGAGGCAAAAGGTGTAGGAGAAGGAAGACAGAAGAACAAAGGGCAAAAGGTGCAATAGGGAAAAGTAAAAGAGTAAAGGGGCAAAAAGGAAAGAACAATAGAGGAAACAGAGGAGAAAATGGCAGGAGGCTGGGGGGACCTCAATCTGAAGCAGCAGAGCGGAAACGCGGTCTGAAAGGGTCGGTCCAGGTCGGAGAAGTGAGGCAACAAGTAAGGTGGTCAAACAGTGACTTTTTAATAGCTGGTCCATACTGCAGCTGCCATTAAGAAGAACCTGGGAAGGGGGGGTGGTGGCAGGGCTGGGTGGGGCAGGAGTGGGCAGCGAGTGAGTGTGCAGTGCTTACAGCAAAAAGGCAGCAAAGGAGGAGAGAAAAAAAAGCAAAAAGACAGAAAAAAGCAAAAAAGAGAAAAAAAAAGCAAAGGGCAAAATGCAGAAAAGAAAGGCCACAGGAGTCATGTAGTGGCGTTACTACAAACTATTCAGTCACTAACAGTGAGCTGTATTCGTTACTGGGAGAAAAAATTGTTGCTGACATTAAGATGGCCACGTCATTATGGAAGACCAACAACCATGAAAAACGATTCAGCATAGAAGACAATTGACCATGGAAGACCATTGACCGTGGAAAACAATTGAAAAAGGAAGACCAGACACCATGAAAAATCCTTGATTCGGAGAGGTCACTAATCACAAAAAAGTCCATTGACCGCTAAAGTCCATTAATAGCGGAGTACAATGGAAACCCAGAGGCTGTAGAGCATGATACCTCATGAAAACACCAATAACTTTGATGGTAGTCCCTCGAAACGCAGTAGAAGACGATGAGTGGAGGAGAGCTCACAACATATGAAAAAAGCAAGTGATCATTGAGACCATGGACCATGAAAGAACATAGACGACATTCATCATGCATGGCTATCCACCATGTAAGCATTTCGCCAAGGAAGGACATTAAGCATGAAAAACCAATAATCATGGAAGACCATGAAAGGCTATGGAAAAACATGAGAGCAACAACTACGGAAAACCATCAAACAAGGAATGTCATTTATTACTTAAGACCACTGACTGCTGAAGCCCATTAACTGTTGAAGACCATTAACCATGGAAGATCATAGACCATAGAGTACCATCAACTATGTAAGGCTATGGCCATTGTCAATGGAAGCAAACACAAGGAGATGATGGACGGAGTGCTGAAACTTTTCAGACACTCACCCCCAGTCACAGATCTGGGTTGAATCCATCATCGTTCTTTAGCTCACTTCGCCACCTCAGTTCAGACCCAGCTATATGCAAATCAGTCTTGACCCTGTGCCTCATGGGAACAGTCCAGCCCGAACTGCCAAGCCAGGTCTTCCCTGAACCGGAAACAAGCATCCTGGGACCGGTTTCGGGCTAACAGCCCTCATCAGCCAGGCTAGCTTGAATCCAGTGGCAAAGTGAGCAAGGGTCCCACGTCTGGGCAAGTGAGCTAAAGAACGATGATGAATTCAACCCAGATCTGTGACTGGGGGTGAGTGTCTGAAAAGTTTCAGCGCTCCGTCCATCATCTCCTTGTGTTTGCTTTGTTCGCCCCAAGTTGGCAGGATCTGCCCAGAGGTGGGTCCCTTGCTCACTTTGCCACTGGATTCAAGCTAGCCTCGCTGATGAGGGGTGTTACCCCGAAACCAGTCCCAGAATGCATGTTTCCGGTGCAGGGAAGACCTGGCTTGGCAGTTCGGGCTGGACTGTTGTCATGAGGCACAGGGTCAAGACTGATTTACATATAGCTGGGTCTGAACTGAGGTGGCGAAGTGAGCTAAAGAACGATGATGGATTCAACCCAGATCTGTGACTGGAGGTGAGTGTCTGAAAAGTTTCAGGGCTCCGTCCATCATCTCCTTGTGTTTGCATTATCAATGGAAGGCCATGGAAGACCATCGACCATGGAAGGACCTCAAATATAATGAAAGCCCATTAATCGTGGAAGACTAGTGAACATGGAAGACCTACAAAACCGTCTACCATCCATTATGAAAGAACAGATGACATGTTGAACATGAAAAACCACTTAACATGCAAGGTCATTGTCTCCAAGGCCCACCATGTCAAAAATCCAATGACTAAGAAGACAACCCACCTGAATGAACCAAAGGCAACTTTGTCTCCATCCACCATAATAAATTTATGGGATAAAGTGCCCTGAATCCTCCCGGATGGCATGTAGAAACCGATCCCAGACACATAGCGCACACGGAGGTTCTAAGAGAGAGAAGACAGAGTAAGGGAAGGAATTCAACATATGCTGGTTCAGTCCCTTTTATTCCTAGAAGCCACCAAGGGCTTTTAGACACTAAATGGGAGAGTCTCAAACAGTCACACAGAACCAAGTCTCAAGGACAGTCACAGAGCTCTAGGTCACTAAGAATAAGCCAGTCTAGTCCAGATCACGAGACATATTTGCCATGCCAGGGTACACAATTTAAGGGTGCGACCAGAGCTCCAGGTCACAAGGCCAGGCATATCCAGACTTAATATTAAAGAGAGGGCACAGATCTGCTGAGCACTAATGTCTGTGACTGATCAAGTTCTATTATTAAAGGCAGGGCGAGCACAGAGCTTCAGACAACTTAGACTGGCAAGGTCTGTCCTGCTATTAAAAGGTAGCAGAGCACAGAGATCTGGGTCACTAGGGCAGTCTGATCCAGGGATGATATTTAAAGTAGGCAAAGCTCAGCTCTCCATGACTAAGCAACAGGATGGTAGAGTCCTGTATTAAAAGGTAAACAGACATTGTATTGCAGTTCACTGGAAACTGCAATTTTCTAGATGTTTTCCCCTGGCAACAGACACCTGAGGACCTGTTCATACAGGTTATTAGGTAACGATCCTGCAAATAGTTTTCATGGAAACATGAGGGAAAGAGTGGGGATCTAAGCATTGGTTATTTGCCCAATAACTGTATGCTGGCCACGTGTTCAAATGAAAAAATAAGCTGACCTACTTCTGGGGAACCTGTGGAGTCTTTCACCCATTCATCCATCGATTTATCCATTTTTCCACCCATGCCCATTTGCCTGCGATCTATCCATTCATAATACGCACCCATCGGTAACCCATTCATCCATCTGGTTCTGTGCCATCCTCACCCTCAGTTTGTAGCGATCGAGCTCCAGACTTTGGCACATCTCAACCAGGAGCTTCACCCCTTCCTGGTCAAGGATCATGTAGACAGGAACCCGCCGCCGGCACGCGGCATCCAACACGTCCCGGAACACATCACGATCTGTGAAGAGGTCCATGACCACAGCCACCACCTGTGAGAGGGGAAGAGACAGGTGTATACATGAAATGATAAGAAAAAAGAGAGGGACCCCTTCAACAAAACCAGGGGAATAGGGTACTACTAGAAGGTAAAAACGATAATCCCTTGGCCGAGGATTCAATAGGATAGCTGAGTGCAATATTTACGTTTACACAAGAAAAGAATTTCTTCTCATGTCACTCATGCGTTGCACCAACTTGCCACAACTCATACAGCCCATGTGGTAGAGCCTAATGGTTACATAAACGATCAATGTATTAAGAATAAAAAATATATTTTATTATATTTAAAACATCCCATAAATCACTATATCATAAAAATACCCCATACATATCACAAAGGTACAAGTTAAAATTCATATACATATAACATTCATTACACAAACACCAAAACTAGAGAGAAACACAAAGACAATACACTTTATCATCAAAAAGCACATCTGAAAGGAACACTTCTCTCGCTTCGTATACATGAAATGCACAGCAGAGCCCTCCTTCAGGTTACACAGATGGAAAATGATAAGACATCAGAGGTATTACTCAGGTCACAGATCTTAAAAGCTTAGACAGCAGAGGTGTCCATCGGGTTACACAGATCCTACAGGGTCAGCCAGCAAATCTTTCCTCAAGGTTACACGGAACTTACTGGCCGAGTACTCAGGTAGAGAGCTATTCCTCAGACTACAGGCTCTGACAGCAGTGCCATCCCTCAGGTTACACAGATTTCACTGTCTGAGGCAACAGCATTGTGCCCCTGGTTCTCTGAAGATCTTGTAGGCTCTGTTGACTAAGGGCCCCCTAGGAGGCAAAGATCTCACACACTCGGACTTCCGAGAGCAGAGCTAACTCTGGGGTTCCAGCACCTAACAGACGTTTTGACAGATCAACACTTGGAAACTAGGGCTCCAGAATACCTTGTGCTCCGTTGTACCTTGGTTGGAGGGACCCCTCCCAGCCGACGACCGGAGGAATCCCCTTCAAGATGGGCATTTCATCACTATTTGCATATTAAGCCTTCAATTGATGTACCCAGACTGGCTTTCCGAACAGTTTTTATCGATCTGTCTATGTTGTTCCTGGCAGTTTAAATGACCTCCTGACTGGTTCCCTGATCTATGTTTGAAACATCTGGGACTTCTGATATCGCTTTTACAGGATCGTTAAGTTTGACTTAGGACCTTATAAAAAGAACCCAAGCGAATATCCCCATCTCTTAAGGCATACTTGGTGTGTTTTTGTGTGTCTCACACTATTTATTTACCTTCGCCCTGATGAAGGTGTTGCCCCGTTGAGGGCATTACACCGAAACGCGCGTTGGCGCTTAACTCCTCTCGTGCCCTTGGACCCTGTTTCCACCTATCATCTGGAGGATACACGAGAATGCTCCACCTTAAATATCAAGTGGCAGTTGTACCACCTGGAGCGATTTATAATGTTTTAGAGATGTGTTTGTGCTGCTGAATGAATGTGTATGTCACTTTGAGCGTGTGTAAGTATGACTGATGTTTATGATTATGTGTGGGACATGTTTATATATTTATAGGTGATTTTGTATGGTTTATTTATGTATTTTTTGGAATGTGATAATTATGTTTGATATTATGAAAATAAAAGAAAAATAATTTGGTTAATTAATCTTTTCGTTGAATTTTTGAAATTATGCGTTTGTCAGCCCCAGGTGCTGGGATGTAATTCTAGGACCCTCTCCTTGGGCCTTTTGTAATTCTTATATATGGGCGGGTGACCGTTGTTAGTGGTGGTTTTACCTTGTGCCCCGTGCCATCTTGAAATATATCCTGGTGAATGATGGGCAATATTTGGCGACCACACAGAGCTCTGTTTCACTCGCCACCTGGATCTCATTGGAGTGAATAAGAAAAGCATTATAAAAGTCAAAATGCAACAGAGGGACTTCTAGTGACGTAAGACACGAGCCATACGGAAAGACCTTCCCCTGGAAGGCCTAGAAGGCTTTAACCAGAGGTTGCAAAAACACTACTTCGTGGCCCCTTAGTGCAGGGAGGGCACGAGCAGTGTCGGGGCACCAAGAGGCAAGCTTGGGGAGCAGCTGCTTGACGGCCGCTCCATTAACGTCACAACTAGAGGTTATTTATTTTAATTTTATTTATTTAATGCAGTTTTATATAGCGCAAACTTTACCCAAAGGTGTCAGAGCGCTTTACAAAAGAAACAGGTAAGTTACAAAAGGTACACAGGATAGACTAAACACGCTAACAAGTTACATATATACAGTTGCAACGCTAACAGGTTGCATATATACATTGTAAAAATAAAAGGTGCCAGCGTTAGGTTAAAACAGGAATACAATACATATTTACAAAGTTGACCTCTTGCGAGTGCCGGATGGCCGTAGGGGTCAAGAAAAGGGTTGAATTATTCCAGGAAGTGCTGTTGGAGGAGAAGAGTTTTAAGATTGGTTTTGAAGGTTACAATTTCCATTTGAAGATGTAAAATAATGTTTTCAGTGAGTTACATAATTTACAGAAATGTCTCCAGTGCTCTTCATTTTGGCAGGTCTCTGGTGAGTAAGGACGAGATGTTAGATATTTGACCCTCGCAGTTCACACAGACGTTTCAGAGGGCTATACTTTCATGTTCCGGGTTCCACGCGGTGCCTCTGTGCCTGTACGTTGGTGTACCGGCACGCGGGCAGGCCCCTTTCCTTGTTCCTATTAAATACTGCCTCGTTGCAATTGAAAGGTCCGACCAGTTTCCTGCTGGGCCGCGAGCCAGGATAAACAGCGGGCGCCCCTGGTCCAGTGCCTCTCCCCCCACCTGGCGGGGCGAAGGCGGGAAAGGCAGGCGAAACCCAGGCAGACTGCAGCGCTGGATTACTACAAACAGGACATTTACTGCTTCTAGCTTTACACATCCTTTCACAGTGCTATCGACTCCGCCAGATCCTGTAGCAGACGTACTGTGCCCTGCAGTCCAGCGTCCCCTGTTTAGAGCAGAGAGGGCGAGCCAATGGTCAAACTTGGCTCTAAGAGCCCGTGCGCGAGCCGAGCCATTAAAGCGTTTGGCATGTAAATTGTACAACAAACATCAAGTAAAAACGTCAAAGTATCTTCAAAATTGAAAAAAGTGTACTTATGTAACACACGAAAGCGTTTCACCTTAATACATCAGATTGTATCACTGCATTGAGAAGCATTTATTAAAAGTGAGAATTTTTAAGGATGACCTTAGAAACATTCATGCTTCCCCCTGCCCTGACGAAAATGCCCTTAGTGTATTTATATCTATGTATGTCAGAGGTGGGCGAACCAATAAATTAAATGGAGCCAAGACAATAGTCAGCTCTGGCTTTAAGAACCTGTGCACGAGCTGAGCCCTGAAAATATTTGACATGTAAATCATGCAACAAACATCGCTGGAATATGATAAGGTGTCTTCAAAATACAAAAGTGTATTTATTTAAAATGTAGAAACATTTTACCTGGATACATCAGATTAGTCCTCTACATTGCGAAGCATTTATTAAAAGTGAGAATTTTTAAACATGAACTGAGAAACATTCCTGGCCCCACCCTAATGACAATGCTATTAGTGAACTAAGAGGCAAGTCAGTTGTCATGTATACCTTATATGTGGCCTAAATTCTTATTGTAGAAGGAGCAACAATGTAGGCTGTTAAATCAAACATGAGAGGGTTTTGTACAGTGCACATCCAGAACTCATGTATTTAAAGATGCTGTCCTATGTGATAATGAACAAAAAGGAGGCTCGATGAAATGAAGTGTTTGCCTAGGATCTCACAATTTGGTCAAGCACAAAAGTCGAGATGAATCCCAGGTTTTGTGGTTTCACACTGCAATTCAGCCACTATAGGGGTATCCATTTCACACAAAGGTTAATGCTTGGTCTATAATTGTTTGCGTGTAAGGTTAGAGCATGGGTGACAGGCAAAATGCATATTTAATTTTTTGGCAGTTTTACATAGCTCAAACATTGCCAGAGGACATAAGAGCACTTCACAACAGGAACAAATTAGATTACACCTCTTTTCCGGCAACGGGATATTTGCCTGGATTCACAGTACGGTGAACGGAGGCTGGGATTCGAACATGGTTTCCCATATTGCATGGTCGGTAGCTGTAGCCACAAGGTTGCATGGCCTCCTGTAAAAGCTTGACTGGTTTTGGACTTGAGGTTCGAAGATCACCTCAAATTGAGCCAGAGCAAAGGATCTGGCTAATACCAGACTTTAACTTTTAATGGCTCATTCACCTCCAATTAATTTATATATATGGTATTTCTACAGTGTGAAGCAAGCCAAAAGGCGGCAGAGCGCTGTACATGGTCAAAGACAAGCAAAAAGTCAAGGAGTAGGAGACGAGGAAGCTGGATTATGGATGGTTAATGCATTAGGATGTGATGTCCTGTAAATAGGGGTCTTCAACTCTTTCCTAAATTGGAGCAGCGTTGGGGAGGATCCCGGCTGTGGGTGTGCCGAGATCCACCAGAGATGGTGGGCTTGTCTGCAGTATAAGCAGGGCTGCTGGTCATGACATGTTGTAAATGATGCAGCTGGTTTTGAAGATGGTGCGGGCGGGTAAGGGGAGCCAATGGAGTTACATCAGGATGGGGGTGATGTGATCATATATTTCTTCAGGCCCTGGCTGAGACATGCTGTAGCGTATAGTATGCCACTATAGGGTGCTATTGTGGAGTCTTGGAGGCCATGAAGTAGGGCATTACAACCATTCAGATGCAAGAGTATAAGGGCTTGAACAGCAGTTCTGAAGTCTCATTCTGGAAGAAATGTTTTTATTTTTTTGAAGAGTAAGCTGATACCATGCTGTTTTTTTTTTTTTTTGGGTTAATATGTTTCTTGAGGTTGGTGTCCAGGGTGAATGCAAGCAACTTGGCATTTAGTGAACGTTGGGGGTCGAAGCTGTAAAGGTTCATGTCATTAAGCCAGGTTTGTAGTGTATCCTGTTTTTGCTCTTGGCAAATAAAAGGAATTTTGTTTTGGTTGGGTTGAGCTTCAGATAGGCACTGGACATCCAGGTCTGGATGATGTGCCAGCAGTGTTTGAGGCACTGGATGTCTGAAGCAAAGGAGAGACTTTCATGTGGAGTTGTATATCCTCGGTATGATGGTGAATATCCATACTGTTCTCGATAGAGCACCAAGCGGCTCCATGTATAGTGTGAAGGAGACAGTATGGAGCCCTGGGGGATTCCACAGGTGATAGGGATCTTTTATGACCCAACGTGCCCATGTGAACAAACTGGTGTCTGTTGGAAAGGTAGGAGGAGAACCAGTGACAGACATTGCGGGTGAATCCCATTTGAGACTCAAGGTACTTATCAGGGTGTGATGGTTGACTCTGTTGAAGGCAGCTGAGAGCTTCAGGAATATCAGGAGGCAGGGGTCACCTTCATCTGTAGTCAAGAGGGCATCGCTTGTGATGTGTAAGGTTAAGGTATCTGTGCTGCAGCGAAGTACGAAGCCTGGCTGTCAGTTGTGCAAGAAATGGTTAGCATTTATGTGGTATTAAAGTTGAACACAGACTGATTTTTAAACAATCTGCCTGATGAATGGTAGGTAAGTGATAGGCCAGTAGTTGACAGGTCATCGTGCCTGGTGTAGGTTTCTCAAGGAGTGAGAAGATCTGGCCTGTCTGGAGTGCTTCTGGGAAGATTCCATGACTGAGATTGACAATGAGAAGTAGACTTAAGAGAACACCTTTGTAGAGAGCTTTAATGAAAGACAATGGCAAAACATAATCTTTGTGAGAAGTGGCTTTGAGGTAGTGTAGTACGTCAGCAAGATCTAAGAGAGATAAGGTTTGGAAGGCTGACCATTGGAGAATTCTGTGGGAAGAGGTGGGTGTAAAAATTGAATCAGGCTTGGTGTTGTCGATGTGCCTCTGATCTTCTGTATTTTTTCCACGGAAGAAGAGGTTGATGGTATAGCATTCTTCTGTAGACTGAGGAATAGGTTGGTCCGTCAGGGAGTGGATGCAGTGCTGGATTGTCTTGAATAGCGTTTTACTCATGTTGGAGGCTTCACTTATGGTGTTGCTATAGTACTTTGGTGTTCCTGATGTGATGAGCTGTCTTGTATTGAGTGAAGGGACTTCAGTATCAAGATGTCCTCGGGAGTTAAGTTTTTCTTCCATTCTCTTTCCTGTCTGCGGATGGATTGTTTATGTTAGGAAGGTCTTTAGTGTACCCGGGTGCTGAAGGCTTTGGCTTGCACCCGATTGGTGTAATTGGGATGTGGATTTTCACATAGCTTTCCCAAAAAATGTTGAAGTTGTTTAGAAGGGTGTTGCCATTGGACATGGAGTTGATAGGGTGAGAGATGTGTTTGAAGCATTAGGTTGTCTAAAGAGAAGTCTTTGAAGGATCTGAAGGTTAACCTTTTGTGTTTACCTTGGTTTGTTGGTAGGATGCTAAGCCTGGAGAATGGATGACAAAGTGGTATTTCCAGTCCAGGTGTATGGATGTTTTGCATTGGATTGTTGGTGATGTTGAAAAGACAAGGTCGAGGATGTGGCCTTTGGAGTACGTTGGTTGTGTGACATGCTGTAACAGGGTGAGAGTATTGAGGAGGTTTCTTGTTTTTTTCTTTTTTTAACTTGTGTTGTCTAGGAGGTTGAAGTCAACCAAAGATTGGGGTGTGGGCAGGTTGGATGGAAGAGGTGGTGAGGAGATCTGAGAATTAATCAATGAAGTCCTTGTTCTGCCCGGAAGGCTTGTACAGAAGATAACGTTGTAGAGACTGGGAAATGGCATGTCAGCCACTCTGTGGAGTTTAATATTACTCGCTTGCCTAAGGTGCAGGACCAGGAGGATTTATGGATGACTGAGGGGTCCTCCCTTCTTATGTGTGCGATCCACACAATGGATGCTATAGACTGTGGGAAGAAGGACGTGTGAAGATGTGGGTGTAAACCATGTTTCTATGATGAAAAGGGTGTCAAGATTGTGAGGCAATTACCAAAGATCTAAGCTTTGCCATTGAGCACAGCTCCAAGAGCCATTAATCGTCACCCAGGAGCTGTTGATCAAAGAACATGGGCCATCAATCATCATTCCTAAAGCATCCATTCTCAACTCCATACACAAAAACACCATGGATCAACGCTCTAGGAATCAGTGCTCATTGCATCAAGAAGAATCCAAAGAGCCATTATTCATCACCTAATAATCATCACTCACACCCCAAGAACATTAACTAGTGCCTCAAAACCCAAGAGCTACTGATCAGCATTTGATCATAATCTATCCACCAAGGAGCTATCAGTTATTGCCTCAAAAGCAATAAATCATCCCGTCAAGGCCTAGTAGCTATCTTTCAGCCCTCAAGAGGCATCGATCATCTCTCCAAGTGCAATCAGTCATTGGTCCAAAACCTTTTCATCATTCTCCCATGGCCCACTGATCATCAACTCATGAACCACCGATCATCCCTTCAAAATCATAGAGTAATCAATAACTATCCCAATAGCTATTGATCTTTGTCCAGGAGTCAATCATCACCACAGACCCATCACTTAACACTCCAAGACCCACAGACCTATGAGCCATCCATGGCATCCCAAAAACCCTCAAGCTTAGCGCAGACACGCTGCTAAAAGCATCCTCGAAAAAAACATCTTATCACTCAAATGGCCAATCATCTTCCCAAGGCCAAACGAACATTACCCAAAAGCAGAGGGCAACTGGCATTACTCCATAGCCATTTTACATTGCCCCAAGACCTACCAGTCATCTGTTCAAGAGTCAAGATACATCTATCCTTGCCCTCAATAATCAACTTCAGAGTTATCCAGCACTGCTCCAAGACAATTGTTCACCATCCAAAGAATCACTGATAAACACTCTAAAATGCATCAATCATCCTCCAAGAACCATCGGTCATTTTCAGAAGTGCTATTGATCACTATATCAAAAGCTATCATTTATGAATTCATGATCAAATCAATATTGCCTTTAGAGTCATTGATCATTGTTCCGTGACTGACTGATCATTGTAAACTAGCTATCAAGCATCACCCTAAAAGCCATGGATAAGCACCACAGAAGCCATCATTCGTGGGCTACTAGCCATTAATAAGGGTGCAAAGAGCTACTAATCATCATTACAAAAACCATTGATGAGTTTATCAAGAGCCATCAAGCATCAACACAAGACACATCGCCCATAAAATATTAATCAGCACCACAGTACCCATTGATACCTACAACTCATCAATCCTTAACCCCAGGAGCAAAGTCCTACCAGTCATTGCCCAAACAGAGAAGGATCATTTCTACAACATCCATCAATCATTACCCCAAGAATCCTTAATAGTGCACTCAGGACCAAGGGAGTAGCCAGACAATTAAAATACCCCCACTTTGATCCATCCATCGAACACAGTCCGGTGAGCAAAGCGAGTAAACTCTACCCACTCTAGAGGAGGTCCCTTAATCCAGCCTTCTGTCCTTCTATTTCTCCATCCTTTAAGCCTGTCATGCATCCATCCATCCATCCATCTTTTCATGTTTCCACCTATACATCCATCCTTTCACAATTCCATTCGTCTACCCTCTCATCATTACAGTCTTGCATCCATCGTTCTACTCACACTTCCAATCATTCCTCCATACTTTTACCAATTCACCCTCCTTTTATCAATCCACCAATTCATCATTTCACCCTTCCATCCAGCCGTCTATTCATCCATCCATCTATCCAGCCTTTCATGATTACAGACACGTTCGTTCACCCACCCATGTAAATCTTGTTTTCCCCTTCCATCCATCAGTCCTTTTATCCTTGCATTCATCCTTTCATCCACAGTTCCTTCCTTATTTTTATAGGTCCTCCCTTTTGCTCTTCCTTCCAAACCTCTCTGCCACTCCCTTTCATTCCCTCTCTTTTTCTCTTAATTTCTTTGCGGTTGTTAACTCCTGATCACCGTTTTGTTTGTTTTACCTTACTTTTGATTTTTTAATAGCTTTTGTCTGCAGAGCAGCAGCCAGGACAGGGCCATAAAGCACTATAATAGTCAACACCACCCTGCTTAAGCTGTGAAAGCGCCCCAATGCCACTGCTCAGGACCCACCATTCATCACCCAAGAGGGATTAATGGAATATGAATCCAAGATCTACAGGTTGACACAAGAGCCAACAGATACATGTTAAAAATGTTGCTCTTCGTGAGTTTGACGTAACCGTTCCCACTTGACAGTGTACAGAACAAGCCAAAGCAGTATAGTTACAATTTACAGTCATTGGAGCCTTAAATTGCTTCCGAAAGATTTTCTTCATGGTCACACATTGAATCCACCACCACTCCCTTTTTCTACCATTCTTCTCTTTGACTCAAGACTGAACAATAGTAATGATTTCTGTGTAGATAAGGTCTCAGTTGTTTGTGTAGAGAGGCAGGCTAAGTCTTTCATTTATCCTGAATGTACCTTTGCTTGAACCCGGTGACTTCCAATGTTTCCGCATGACGGCTGAAGCCATGGCCGATTTCCAGAATATCCACATTTTATGGATATAAATACAATGCTTCCATTTCTAACGATAATGGCATTACTCCTAGTCCTACTCCCTCGCCTTCCTTCATTACAATTGAGGCCCCGCCTCCCACCCAGACCCACCCCCAGCATAAAAACTCTGCCCGCCCCCACCTCCACCTGCACGTAAACAAGCCGAGCTAGCACTCAGATGAACCGCACCGGGAGGGAGGGAGGGTCCATGAAGGAAGGCGAGGAGTAGGACTAGGAGTAATGCCATTATCGTTAGAAACGGAAGCATTACCTCCGTCCCACCCTCGCCTTCCTTCATTACAATTGAGGACCTAGCAAGCAGAAGAAAACAGAGACGGACAGCTGAGTGCGAAAGAACACCAAAACAGAAACAGTGCCCCAAACACAGCAGATCAACATCCCATGAACCCATCGGCCCAGAACATGAGACAAACGCTCCAGACACGCAAACGGAGAGCGACAGTCAAACGGAGAGGGGGAAGACCAGGTCGCAGTCCAACAGATCTCACAGAGGAGCCCACCCGGCAGGACACCACAACCGGCAGGAACCACAGCAAAGCACGCCGGATACCCAGCAACGCAGCCACCAAAGCCGCCAAAGAACGAGAGGAACCCCCCCCGAACCCCCACAGGAGGAACCACCCCCAAGCGCCGGACAGTCAGCAAGACCGGGGACCAAAGCCAACGACCCAACAGAACAGAGGAAGGCAAAACAACCTCCACAACCGGATCAAAGCCAAACGAGAACCCACAGCCGATCCAACACCCCCAAGCGCCGCGCAGAGGGGATGGCAACCAAAAAACAAGGCCCAAAGAGAAGAGCCGCACCCGAGACCCCCAAGAGGACCAAAAGGGAGGACAGCCAACACCAGCAGCCAAGACCCGAAGGGAAAGGACCAGACAGGGTGGGGGGGGGCAACAGACCCCCGCCAACCCGCAAGAACGCCATGAGCATCAAGAAGCCGGAGAGCCGCCCACAGCACCCGCAGAGGAGACACAGACAAACCCAGAAGAGCCCTACCCGGAAGGAATCGCCACGCCAAACATAGGCCAGCCACCGTGGGAACAACACCCAGAGCAGAACACCAGGCCGAAAAGGTCCGCCCATGCCAAGCACAGGACAGCAGAGAGGAGGACCGACGGGAAGGCAGCCAAGCAACCGCCAAACGGCCAGGAACCCCCAACCCAGCAAAGCCCAGCCACACCACCACCGGGCAGCAGGCGAAACCCCGCACAGAACCCAGGGAAGGGCCGGAAACATCAAAGGGAACGGAACCACCGGAAGGACCCACTCCCGAACGCAACAGAACTCGGACAGGAGAGGAGACCAAGGCACCCCAGGCCAACGGGGAGCAACCAACAACCCCCGAGCACAGAGCCACCCGACCAGAACCAGAAAGGCCCTGAGCAGCGGAAAAAGGGGGGGGAGGAAGGCACCTAGAAGATCCCGAGGCACAGGAGAGGGAAGGCCAACGACCCCCCCGAGCCCCGGGACCCCAGCCCAGAGACCAGAACCGGGCCAACAAGGCCCTCCCGGATCCGCAACAGGATCACCACAGGGAGGCCCCAACGACCCACCAACAGGCTGGCCACACAGGGAAGAAGAGAGAAATCGTGGGAAGAAGGAAGGACCCAGCACAACAGATCCGCCAGCCCAGAGGCCACTCGCCGAAGGGAGAGAGCCGACAGCCCCAGCACCCAGACCTGAGCCAGAGAAACAGGACGCTGGCAAACAAGGAACAAGGACCAGAACCTGGACCCACCCAGAGGGCGGACAGAGGACCACGCCCCCAGAACGCCAGCCCAGGGGCCCTGCAGAGAGCCTAAAAAGAGCACCGGGGCAAGCCCCCAACATCCGCCAGCAGGAGGAACTCCGGGAGACCAGCAGGGACCAGCACCCCTGAACCCGAACAGACCGCAGCCAATCCCGCACCCGGACAGGCCGGCGGCCAAAGCCACCACAAGCAGAGCCGGAGGAGGCAGCAGAAAGCGACGGAGGGAGAGCCACCAGGATAGCTCCCCCCCCCCCCCCGACACGGACCTAAAAGGGCAGCGGGGACAAAAGACACCAGAGACCAACCCAACAGGATCCAGACGGTCAGGCGGAGAAGAAGAAAAGGAGCCCCGGGAACCAGAAAACACCCCAGAAGCCCCTGTAGCCACAGGACCGCCGGAGGAGCCCCCCACCCCGGACAACAAGGCCCGAGCCAGCGAAGGAAGAGAGACCAGGTGCAGGCAGGACAAGGGAACATGGCCACGCAAAGGCCGAAAACGAGCCTCAACGAACACCAAGCCCCGAGAGGGGACCAGAGAGACACACCCCAGGCCACCAACAAACCCAATCCCCAGAAGAACCACCAAGGACCCCCCGAACAGGGAGCAAAAAAGACACTCCGGCCGCACACAGCAAGAGGCCGACCGACAGAGAAGGACGAAGGAAAAACCCACGCACGAAGGAGAGCCACGAGAGGCACCAGGACCTGCGGGAAGACCCAGGGCGAGGGCCGGAGGCCAAAGGGAAGGACGCAAAACTGAAAGGGCGTCACCCACAGCGAACCTCAGAAAAGAAGCGGCAACTGGGAAGCGGAGAGAAGCGTCCCAGAGACCCACGGCACGCCAAAAGATGCCAGGCAAAACCAGAGGAATGACGGCCGAAAGGGCCAACACAAGGAAGGGAAGGGGCCGAACGCAGGAGCAGACCCACAGGAGAGCCAGGACAGGCCGAAGCCGCCGGACACCCCCAACCCCAGAAACAGAACTGAGAGGGCCTCAGGCCCGGGCTCCACGACAGGAACCCAGCAGACCGACCACATGGCAAGCAAACAGGACACCCCGTCCAGCAGAGCCACCCCGCGGGGACCGGAGACAGGCAGGGGAGGCAGCCGAACCCCGAATCCGGAGGAACCTGCACCAAGACGACCCCGAACACAAGAACCAAAGTACACAGGACCCAGCCACCAGAAACAGGCTGCCGCCACCAAGGAAGAAAAGGCCGCAGACGACCACCCACCGCAGGGAACCATCCAGACAGCAGCGACAGGGACCCAGCCGGGCAGGGCCCCCAGGCGAGGAGGCAGGGAGCCAGGGCGAAAAACAGGCCAAAACCGTACCCACCGAAAAGGCGGAGGAGACGCCCACATCGGGGACAAAGGAGAGGCCACAGGACAAGGCACCCCAGAAAGGCAGGACGCCCCACACAAGGAAAGGCACGCAGAAGCCCCAAGGCGGCCAGAAGGACAGAGGACATGCAGCCCACAGTACCGAAAAGTCCCAGGCAGCCACCCATCCAGGCACGAACCAGGCCCGACCCCGCCGAACAGCAGAGATCCGACAAGAGCAGGGGGGAACCGGGCGCCACGGCCGGAGGCCCCAACAGCCGCCGCCAAAGCCACGAAACCCCACACCAAGGAGGGCGCAGAAGAAGCCGAGAACAGGCCAGCGCCACAGCACCAGCCAAGCAGAACAGCCAAGCAGTGCGGTCAGGACAGAGTCCAACAGCCCAAAGGGAGGAAAGGGGCGAACACCCCCAACAAGCAAAGCCGCCGGAGGAAGCAAGGGACCTGCAGCACCGCAAGAAAAAACCCACCGATGCAAAAGAGGGCGTAAAGGAACCTGAAACCAATCAGGACCAACACAGCACAGAAGGAACGCACAGGGCTGAGGAAAAGAGAACGCACACAGCAGGCGCCGCAGGCAAAAGACAAACAGACGCCAGCCGGGCGGGCCGCAGTGGACAAAGCAGCAAGTACAATCCACACAAAAAGTGGAAATAGCACGAAATACAGCAAGCACGGGCAACGCACGCCACTCCCACAGCACCAATCCCCCACACCGGGACCGAAGGGCAAGCCCAACCAGAAGGGCCGGGAACACCAAGGAAGAATCCCACAGACCCCGCCCAGCAGGGAAGAGGAAAGCCCAGCCGATCAGCACAGGAGCCCAAGCGACCCTCCACACCCCCCGGAGCCAAAGGCAACGCCAGAGGAGGGAGAAGGCCCAATACCCCAGGACCCAGACGGAAACCAGCCGCCCACAGGATCCGCCGGACGAGGACGGGATGGACCAGAAGGCAGCGGCCGAGCCCGTAAGCACCGGACAGAGCAGCCTCAATCAAGTCCCGCATCAGCCACAGACATGAGAGGCACCGTACCCCCCGCGGAGCCCATGCGTCCAGGGCGCCCCAGGGGGACCGGAGACCAAGCAGCAGACGCATGTTCTTGATGCTGGGTGCGTAGTAATGACTCCCATAACCTTGTGTCATTCCTTTCATGGCTCCACGCTGCCAACCTCTAGGAAGAAGACACCAGAATGCCCCCAACAACCTCAAGCGACCCAGGGCAGCAAGCGGAAAAACAGCCCCCAGCAGCCCCAAGACACGGCAGACAGACGACCACGCCCGTCAAGAGAAACAGCAAGTCACAGCACATGGCACTCCAACAGGAAAAGGAACAAACAACGGGTCAAAAACCCGGCCTACCAGGCCTCCGTGATGTGTGCAGTCCGGGAGCAGAGGCATCCAAGCAGGCCCGACCCGGAAACACAGCCCCAGCCACAGGAGGACCGTCGAACACCGTCGCGGCCTCCCGAGCAACCGCTCCGCCCCCATACCACGAGGGAGACGAGGAGAGGAGGCACCGCCAGGAGAACGCTGCAGAGGGCACCGCCGTCGCAGAGAACCAGACCGAAGACTCCCCGGCACCGCCACAGGGAGGAGCTGAAAGGGTAAGTCTCACTAGGGAGACAGAAAAAAACAGGTGGAGGTGGGGGCGGGCAGAGTTTTTATGCTGGGGGTGGGTCTGGGTGGGAGGCGGGGCCTCTATTGTAATGAAGGAAGGCGAGGGAGGGACGGGAGGTAATGGCTCTTAATGGTAATCATTTACACAGGGAGTTTTTATCCTGAAATTTTGGCATGTATCCAGCTCATGTGGAAGGATTTTGAGCACCGCTGATTGAAAGTCACATTCTGTTTACAAGTTAAACTAATTTCCCCCACTTTCAGAACGTTTTCATTTCTTTACTCGACTGTGTGACCCAATAACTTTTACTAATAATTCCATCTCTCTCACTTCAACTATATGTACCGTGAATGAATTGCCCTCTGGGTGCCACACTTCAAATGTGTGCTATTTTCCACTTCTTTAAATCTCGCCATGTTCTCTCTCCACCAAAAAATCTCTCCACCAAAAAGGCATATCTTGATTCAGAAGATTTGTGCTATTATCGTCTCACTAGTGTCTATCTTTACCAGGTAATCAATATGAAAAATATTATTATTGCACACCTGTCTGAGCAATCTCCGCCTCAACCCCACAGGTTAGGGTTTGTCATTAGTAGGACCCATGACACCGCAGTTATTCTGGTGGTGTACAACGCCATGCAAGTATGGATTAGCAGACTCAGATTCTTGTCTACATGCTTTCTTTGATATCCCAGTAGCTTTCAAATAAACTATCTGAGAGGGCCCCCTGCCGCATCTTAAAATTAGGCATGGTAATTGGTGACCCCATTTAAAGTGGTTTCCACGGCAGTCAGTGGGATCCGTTCCCAACCGTGCGCTCAGACCCTACGATGATTCCACATCGCTCATTTGCTTTAGAAGGGTTGAGCTGTAAAGAATAGTCTTTCATGCGCTTTTGCCGTTCCTGCATTCCACCTCAGGACTTGGCTTTCTGTGGTTTCCTCTTTGGGTATTTCCGACTCGATAGTATCATTAGTACTTTCTTATGGTTTTACCCAGTCCCCGCATTTCAGTTTGCGTTGGGCCTACACCCCGTGTAGGAATCAGTCTGCATACAAGTTTAATTGGTCCATGTAAGGTTTTTTTTTTTCTTTAACAAATTTTATTGATTTTGACATTATGGAATGCATACATGTGAAGGCATCATTTAACATTATCATTCATGTAATCGCTAATTATTCGTATTACACTTCATTTAATTGTATACATCTTATACATTGGTTATTAATAACATAGTTCAACATTTTCAGCCGTCTTATTGCGGGAAATGCGTTCTACCATTGTTTAATTTATAATCGCCCCTCCTTTTCCCCGTACTTGGTGAACACTTGTTGACTGCTCACAGAACACAAACCGGACTTGTTGAGCTGCAGTAATGATTCGTGGGTTTGTGGAAACCTATTTCTTGTGGCTGAGGGTTTGTGGGGATTGTTTGGGCGCTTTTACTAGTGGGATATGCGCATGTGGCCACAGCCACTGCCAATTAGCAGTAACTGCAGGATTTAGTCCTTAGGAGTGTTATCGTCATGGGTAGGGTCGGCATGGTCCATGTAAGGTTTTAAGGAAACCTTACTACTTATTTTTTAGACTTTCATTCCATCATCTAGGCTCTTACAACTGGCGGTTGGTGGCAGTAGCATACTCTTTTTAATTCGGCTTACAACCGTAGTTACCGTGTACGACCCCGATTCTGAGGGTGGGGCTATATTCATACCACTGCACTAACTCCTGTGTGTACAATGTCAGCATTCTGTCCCCTGCTAAGTTTTCTGCATTTGGGTACTTAAGATGTGCACCAAGAATCGCACCATTGCACTTTCCCCCAGTCCAATTTTCACGGATTAAAACTGTAGAAATTTACTGGGTGGGAAATGCCAAGTAAAGTACTGGAATTTGTGAAATTCAGTGATCGAGCCACCAACGCGCACATGTTGCGAGTTAAAACTCGGATCAGGAGGCATGTTCCGGATCGGATAAACACCTTATCTTGCGGTGCCTATGTTGGTTTACTGGTCTTGGTAAATACCACAAGCCTCTACAGGGCACTCGTAATCAGGGCCTAAAGCCCCTATTACAATGGGATTGGAGAAGATTGAGGTATTTACCGACTTGGTAAACACCAACACCACGGGGTGAGGTATTCACTAGGTCCAGTAAAAACATTCTGAGTTCAAACTCAGAAATGGGGAATAACATGCAGTATTCGGTGCCTACATCACCGAATTATGCATGGACCAATAAGTACTGTGCATTTGTCCCCTCTGTAAATTTAAGCAAGTTTGAGGGAGGAAATTGCAGGAATTCAGTGTTTAACGCACTGGATAATTACTGGATGAGCTAAATTCCGCATTACTTGGAATTCCGACTCCTCTGTGAACTGCAGCTTGCTCAAAGATCGGAATTTCAGGGCCAATTTGTGAAGAGGGATTGAACATTATTTTTAATGCAGCTGGTGGAGCAGGGTGAGAGCTAAGAAATTTGATCAGATGCCTCATTTTCAGCTAAAGCCTCTGAAACCAGTTCCTCACAACAGTCATGTATATTTAGTAAATAGAGAAAAAAAATAGTCAATAGCATTAGTCAATAGCCTGCAAATAACCCTGCGAGTGAATAGGCTGGGCGAGAGGGAGGCATTGGAGAGGGGATTACTTTAGCACGGAAGATGAAATATTACCCTGCACCAGTGGAAAAAAAACTCCTCCATTTCAAAACGTTTTCATTTTTGTGTGCCGTGATGGCAACCTGGCCCGCCTCTGTGTCCTGAAACCACAACAGTCATTCTCACTTCACCTTTGTGTATGTATCGCCATACCAAAATCTCACTACACTAATCCAGCGGCTCTTAAACTTTTGACTTCTGTGTACACCCCCCCCGGCGAAAATTACTGCTGGAAGCCGGGGACCCCTGATTAAGCCGTTTCTACGATATGAACTAAAAACAATGCACCAAAAACAGTATATAATATTTTTTTTAAAATAGACATTATGAAATATTTTATATAACAAAAATAACCTGAAAACTGACATTTTAATGGTAAGCTTGGAGCTTTGAGATGTTTTTTTATTTCCAAAAGATGAAGTGATATGCTAGACTCTAGCATATCACTATTTTTTTGCTCCCGGTGCAGGCTCTCTTTTTGTTGGCGCATTCCATTGCCACCACAATTGAAAACACCAGCCGTCCCCATTCTAGATTCTGTTTGCTGTTCTTGCACTACTCCCATGAATCAATTTCATTTTTACCTTCTAGTTTCAAATTCCTTCACATTTACAAGCATTTTAAAACTTTGTTTTCAGTGTTGCTTTTTTAGGTGTATGTGATTTATTAATATGGTAACAATATTTAATTTTCTAAACAATCACGGACCCCCTGAAAAAGAATGGCAGTCCAAGGATCACAAGTTAAGAGCCACCGCATTAAACCAACAGGCTAGTGTACCCCAACAGTCAAATGCAACGCAACATCTGAACGTAATGCCCAAAACCAACAGGTCATTCTGATGCCCAAAATCAATAGCTCAATCTACTGCCTGAAAGCAGCAGTCCAAATCCAATGCCGACAACCAACAGCTCAATCTAGTGCCCAAAGCCCCAATCCCAACATAATGGCTCAGACCAACAGCCCTGATGTAATGCCCACAATCAAGAACACAATCTAACACCCAAAACCCGCAGTCCTGCTGTAATGCCCAAAAACAATAACAGTCTAATGGTAAAAACCTGCAGTCCTGTGTAATGCCCGAAATCAATAACACAGTCGAATGCCAAAAACCTGCAGTCCTAATGTAATGCCCACAATCAATAACACAATCTAATGGCTCAGACCAACAGTCCTGCAGTAATGCCTGCAATCAATAACACAGTCTAATGCCCAGAACCCGGAGTCCTGCTGTAATGCCCAAAATTAACAGCACAATCTAATGCCATAAAACAAAAGTCCAATGAAATGTGTGAAATCAACAGCCTAATATACTGTGTGTGGAACCCAGCCGCCAATATAATTACCGAAACCAGTAGCTCAATTTAATGCAAAATCCAACAGCTCGATCTGAAACAAAACGTCCTGAGGTAATACCGGGATCCAAACAGCAAAATATAATACCCGAAACCAACAGCGCAATGTAATGTCTGAAACCAACACCGAATGTGGTCCCACCCCTCAGTGTCTGGAACAACAATTGTGGCAGTCAGTGTGCAGAGAGAAATTATTACTAGAACCATAGTATCTCCCAGATATTCAAGTCCCAATACACTAAACCAACAGATCAATGTAAAGCACACACCAACCGCCTAGTGTGTTGCACAAAAGCAACAGCTCAATTTAATGTCTGAAACTAACAGCCCAGATGCAATGCTGGGAACCAACAGCTCAATGTAATGCTGAAAATAACACCGAATCCAACTCAGTGACGCAAATAATGGCCAAGACCCAACAGCCAAATATAATGTGTGAAATCAACAGCCTAATTTACTGTGTGAAACCAACAGCCAGTGTAATACCCAAAACCAACATCCCAAGACTGGCTGATGAGGCTAGGAAACCGTGGGTGGCCCTGTATTGGAATGTCAAGAGTGATCATTTAATAGTTGGGTATCCACATAAATCCATGGGCTGCCGGGAGGTGGGAGCGTAGTCTTTTGTTTCGCCTGAGAGCTGGTTCTGTTAAGTATGTACTATGCTTCCCCCTGGGTTTTCAAGCCGATCTTGACTTTTCTCCCTGCCCGTGTGATGGGAGATCTGGTCAATCCGGATTACACTTTTGATTTTTTTGTGGATATTATATAATGTATACAAAGCTTTTCCTATGCCCCGTTTTTAAGAGACGTTATATTACAGGTTTCAGGGGAGCATACAGTACACTTCAAGCTGGGTGAAGAGGAGTTAATTATTTCTGCAGGGGCATTTTTGAAACCTGCCATTCGAGCCCGTAATTCGATGAGTATGACGTGCACTTTAATCGTTTTGCCTTACATTGAATGTTTTTTAGCTTATTTCTCGTCCTGCTGCTGAATGTTTTTATTGAGGTTTGCATCTATACTTTTATGGATATATTCTATCAGAATAAAGAATGCAAATGAATGAACAGCCCAATTCAGTGGATGAAATAAACAGTCCATCTATTGTACGAAACCAGCATGCAATGTAACTCCAGAAACCAACAGCCTAATGTAATGATGAAATCAAGAAATCAGTACGGTGTTTGAAACCAACATCCTCATCTACTGTGTGAAACCAAACACCAAATGCAATGTACAAAAGGTACAAGACCAACGTAATGTCAAAAACACAGCAGCCCAATGTAATGAACGAAACCAGCAGCACACTGGACTGTTCATAGCCAAAGGACTGAAATCAACAGCAAAATACAATCCACAAAACCAAACTCCCAATGTATTGTCAAAAACCAACAACACAATGTAATCCCAAGTAGGGCCCGAAATCAGAAGTCTAAAGCGACACCGAAGCCAAACTCTCAAAGCAATGGCGAACCAAGCGGCCCATGCAATGCCTGAAACTGAAAGCCGGTGGTAACCTAGGAAGCATCCAGTGCTTGGCCGTCCAGTGCACCAGCAGGCCGTACAAGACTCTCCAAGGCAGCGCCCAGCAGCAGAGGGCTCTCCTGTGCAGCACCCAGCAGCAGAGGGCTCTCCTGTAGAGCGCCCTTCCGGACTTTGTAGGATAGGACTCGGAGATATGAAACCCTGCAGGACAGCACCCAACAATACATGGTTCCCCAGTACTAAGCCTGGCTGTACAGTACAGAAGACGGTATGTATGACTTTACAAAGCATGTATTTACCATGCATGCCTTTTCCATGCAGCCTTTACCACACAGATGCCTTTACAATGTATGCATAGCTACCAAGGTTTCAGATTGCCATGTGTGACATTTTTACAATTTGAGTGTAATAGGAGTGACATTTCAGCGACTAGGAGTGACACTTTCCCATGAGCAAAATCAAGCAATGAAGATGAGGGAAACATATAAATTACACCCATTTGAGCGACGAGAAACTTTAAGAATATTTTGAAACTGCTGCAAAGCACCAGAAATAGAAGGGCACTTAGGAAGCAAAGGGGTGGCGAAGGGGCCATGCTGAGTGGGAAAGAAGCATTCGACCTCCCTGGTGAAAAGACTGAGCAGCATGAACAATGCACATGACCTAGAGTGCCAGCTTCTAAGCACCAACATCAGACAGTGCTCCTGGTTTGAAATCACAAGGAAATAGCACTGTAAAATGCAGACGTTGTTGCACTTACTTGCTTGCTTCAATGTGGACCCCGGGCATCTCTGCCTAAATCGCCCTCACCGTCCTGGATGATGGATGGAATGTAAAGGACTGTGGTTTTTTTAAACCGGCGGTCAACTATCATTATTGTTTAATTGTTTTCCTAATGTTCCCCCATCAAAAACAACGATGTGGATGATTCTATGTGTCTTTAATGACGGACATAGCAGTGATGTGCTGTTCAGGGTTTTTAATATTCGTGGCCGTTTGTTTAATATATATGGCCACAAGGGTGAGGGCCATTCAAATACAATAGAATAAAAGTGGTAGGCTATTAAAACTTAATGGTCACTCGTGTGCACTTTGCATGGTGCTAAATGGCACTTGTAGGCAGAGGCATTCATCTTAAGTAGCACTCCGGCTTCGTTGAGGAGGAGTATAGATGTGTGACAATGCATTTTAGTGCGGTGATGCGGACCACCACACTGAAATGCGTTAGTCTAACGCATGATGCGTGGTACTTGGCAGGGCTGTGTATGGTAAGTATATATATTTTTTAATTTTTAAGTAACAGTGCATATTTTCAAAAATTAAATGTGTCATTAACAGCCCCGGGGAGGTGGTGGTCCCCGGTGCACAGGGGGGAGGGGGGGTGGAGTCCTCAAGCCCCCCCCCCCCTATTTTTCATTAGCCCCAGGAAGGTGGTGGCCCGAGGGTGTCGCGTTCGAGCATGCCCCGAGTTTGAGTGCGGACTGTGCGTCTGCACCTACCCTTCCGTCTCCGCATCCCTGGAATTGACCACCTGATGTGGCTAAAAGCAATAAAGCCATTAGGTTGGACCTTGAACCACACACACAGTAGCTAGCACTTTAGGGGCACCATTTCTGTGTGGGGGAGTTTGTCAATATATTTTTTTTGTCCTGACAAAGCGCTATGGATCCTTACAACCACTTGATAGGCGCGAAACATGCTGACAAACCACTGAGTGAGAGACCCGAGATAGGCCTCCCCCTTACCACTATAGGGTTCTTTCCCCGCCCAGTCGTTGCACACCGACTACCAGGGTTCCTTTAAAACCTCTAGGGTAGCATTTACCCGTTATAGGTTTTTATCTCTGACAGGGCGGTCCACTTATTAAAGGATAGTTTGTGACCTCCCCTATCAGTTTTAACCTCCAATCACGCATCACTACTTCACCACACTTATCACCTCACTTGCACTCATCATACGGCAATCTCTTAAAAAGATCTCCGCCAAACTGACCCTTGGGGGACCCGTAGGGCACTGCAACGCCAGCCCGACGAGGAGCACAGCCCTATGACGAAGCAGGACATCCCCTTGGGGGTGTGTGAGGGCAACATGAGACAGTCTAGTTGACTGTCTTCATGACCTTGGTCTAGGCACACCTGTTTCGAATACTCTTTCTCCCTCCTTAGGAACAGAAGCCCACTTTTTGAGTCTGATCGACCCACAGGAGCACGGTCTCTGGACCTTCTAATCCAGCTCCCAGTCCCCCTCCCCCCTCTGATTTCCACAGAGGAATCTAATTGATATGTGGGTACCTATGGGACCCCCCCGCAAGAGGCCTAGGAGGGTCAGGGTTTTCATACCCTGCCCCCTTCTCTTATTTTTAACGTTTTTCCCAGGACTCGGCTCAAGCAGAGTCCCAAGATGGCTGCCAACACTTCCTGGTTTGAAGTGTTTGCAGCCAATCACATTTGAGCACTGGGACTGTCAGATCCTTGGAGGATCCGCATCCCTATATATAGAAAGTTTTATTTCCGTTAATAACTCCTCAACTACTAAAGGGATCTACACCAAATCACAAAAAGGTACTTCCCTCGACCTTCCTGCCAAATTTGGTGTAATTCCATTCAGCAGTTTGGGCTGTAGCCGTGTCTAAAGTGCCTATGGGAATTAACATTAGAAAAACGAGTTTTTGGACCCCCCACATTCTTTTTCTCGGTACCCGCTTGACGGATCACCACAACAGTTTCAAGACAGCAGCTGCAGTGTGAGTCTTACTACTTTTGAAAATTTCGCGAGGATTCGTCAAGCGATGCAAAAGTGATTTCAAATGAAAAAAAGATCTTCCTATGGAAACGACATCCTAAGTATAGCTATCTACTGTCGACTGTCAGTAGTTAAAAATATATTTTACCTACTGGCACGCATACACAAACCCTCCCAAATCCCCATGTTTTTTATTTACTTTTACTTCTAACCTCCCTTTACCCCTACCCACCCATGAACCCTAAAATTACCCTTACCTCCCTTTACCACTACCTATCGCCTAAACCCTAAAATGACCCATACCTCCCTTTGCCTCTACTGACTCCCCTTAATACTAAAAATGTCCCTTGCCTCCCTTTACCTATATCCACCCCAAAAAATCCTAAAATTAACCTTACCTCCCTTTACGAATACCCAACGCTAAACCCTAAAGTACCTCCCCATTACCTCTGCCCACCCCTAAAACCCTAAAAAGACCCTTACTTCCCTTTACCATGACCAACTCCTAAACCGTAAAATAACCCTTGCCTCCCTTTACCAATTGCACCCATCCCCTTTTTGTTAGTCTTTTAAAATTACATAATTATGTTATTTAAAAAAGTACCTGTGTGGTAAATGCATGCGGGTATAGGTGCAAATACTTACTTGCGAGTTACTTACCTGCATGGTAAAGGCATTGTGTGGTAAAGACCAAGCTGTAAGGGCCGTTTCCCGCAATAGAGTACAATGCCCAACAGAATACAGCTCAATACCCTGCAGTGAACGGTTCTCTTGCACAATACTGAGCAGGTCAGTAATGGAATACTGCAGGACAAGATTCATAGTGCCAATATAGGCAACTCACCCAACATGAAGAACATAGCATGCACATCAATAAATAAACACACAAGACATGTTTGTTGGGAAACATTTTGCTGCAGGTTTTATTTCATACCAATGTGGTGGGTTAACTCACGGGCGATCCAAGGGCAGGCAGCGGTGACTAACCTAAGCTGCCCTGCCCGCCTGATGAGCCAACTGCACAGTGGCCAACCCAATCGGTGCTACCATTTTGTGGGGATTATCCCCCCCCTTATATACAGTGGACCACTAGTCCATCCCTTTACTCACGCCTTTTTAGGGGCGGAGCGTGTCCAGGTAAGCCCCCAGTTGCTCAGGCTTTCAACCGCCCGAAGGACTAGCAGGGCGCTGTCGCTTTCCTCCAGGGTCCTGCCGTGAAGACTCCTGGGGTTGTTTAGCTTCTGAACTCCTATTGTGCTCCTGAAGAGGATACCCCCATGTACCATTCAGCCTCCGGATCGCCCTGTAACTCCGCCAATCCCTGAATGTGGCCACCGTCATATCGGGCCCCCCCCCAATGCATGCGGGTATAGGTGCAAGTACATATTTGCGAGTTACTTAACTGCATGGTAAAGGCATTGTGTGGTAAAGACCAAGCTGTAAGGGCTGTTTCCCGCAATAGAGTACAGTGCCCAACAGAATACAGCTCAATACCCTGCAGTGAACTGTTCTCTTGCACAATACTGAGCAGGTCAGTAAATGGAATACTGCAGGACAAGATTCATAACCTCGATAGAAGTCTCTCCGGCACAGTACATGCGGGTAGCGACCTGGAGAGCTGTGTACTGCAACGCACAGCTCTAGTACAGATCACGGCTCGTTAATATACTGCCCACAGTACACAGTTCACTGTTTTTAGGTCTCGCCTACGCAGCGCGCATGCGCTGCATAGGAGGGCCTTTAGCCGTCGCTCTTCACTTTTTCAAGCACTGCACTCGTGCTTGTGGCGGCATCCACCTTGCGGGAGCGAGCAGCGGCGCGCCACAAGCACGAGTGCAGTGCTTGAAAAGTGAAGACTGCTCTCCTAAGCGCGCGCCTCTCTCCTCGCCCACACGTCCCGGCCACTCACTCGCTCCGCCCTCTCAGTCTCCTTTTTTTGCTCGCGCTTCTCTCGCGCATCTGGTTTCAGCATGGTGCCCACTTTACGGCTGCCGCGCATCATGTTTTAGCCGTGCCCCTATCTTATCTACACGACGCAGTGCCGTTCCCCCCCACCTCCTGCTAAAGTGCAGGATCTGAATTGTACAAGCTGAGGGGCTCCGGTCTGTTCAGTTGAGCCTTACTAGAGGGCGCGGTCACAACGCTCTGCCTGCTGCTTACTGTGTGACACTTGGCTCACAGGCTGCGACTCTTGCATCCTCGGACAGGAAGTAATGACTCTCCTGAGCCTTGGTGCTATGAGCAGACACCAGTCTGATCACTGCAGTACAACCTTACTAGAGGGGTGCGGTCACAGTGCTCTTCCTGCTGTTCACTCTGTGACCCAGATGAGCAGACACCAGTCTGGTCCCTTCAGTGAAGACTAGAGGGGTGCAGTCACAGTGCTCTGCCTGCTGTTCACTGTGTGACCCTGTGCTCACAGGCTGTGATTCTCGTAGCCCCTCGGACAGGACGTAATGACTCCCCTGAGCCGTGGGGCTGCCTCTGGTGAGCGGACACCAGTCCGAACCCTGCAGTACAGCTTTACTAGAGGAGTGCGGTGACAGACTGTGTGGACCTAGGTAATATTCAATAAGTGACACCCTTTTCGCTTATTTATTAATGTGATGGTTGTGCAATACCATCACATATTTATTTGATCAGCATTTCTCCGTGTTGCCCCCCCACACAGAAAACGAGTTGCGCGTGTCCCATCCCCTCCCTACAGTGGGTCACCGAACGTGGTGTGTTCTGCACTGGGTAAACATTTTTTAGACTTCCTCTCTCCATTCACTGCCATTCTATCCACCTGTATCGCATTCCCTCTGTTCTTTGCCTGTTCGCACTCTGCCGGTCTACAAACCCCTCGCTAGCAGCGTGTGCCACTCTTTAACTTTAAGCCTGTCTCTCTTTGTTCTTGTATGACTACATGCCTTTCTCAACATCCTCCCGCTCACTCTCTGTGCGCACTTCTCTCTGTCCCCGTCTATCGCTTCTGTGCCTGACAGTGTTCACCCTCTGCCTCCCACGAGCATGCCCTTCCCTTTCTCTTCTCTGCTGGCTCACCCCCTCAGCCCTCACTCTGACTCCCATCCCCACACCCGCTTGAGGGCGTATCTTACACCTCTCCTCCTGGCCTTTCTGCGACTGTCATGACCCACCTCCCTGTCTGTTCCTCCCTCCCCTGCCTGCCATGCTTTCTCTCACTCTAGCTTTGCATGGCTCCCTCCCTGCCTGTGCCTCTTCCTTCATGCCTAGCGCCCAGTAAAGCACTTGAGAAAAAAAGTGTTATAGAGCAAAACAGAACGAATTCTACACCTTGTGTCTAACACTTAAGAAAAGCCGCTTGCTGAGGTATTCATTCGGTGAATGGAAATATTTAACTTACAACTATTAACAAGCATTGGCATAGCCAATAGGTCTCACTTTGGGACCTTATAAGTGTTTACCCATGCAACAGTTGATGTTGTTGCACCAAGGATATTGTGCTGCATAACTAAATACTTATAAGGTCCCAAAGGCGAGACCTATTGGCTATGCCAATGCTTGTTTTTTGTGTGGTTTTGCCTACATTTGTCCACAGCTGCGAGGCAGGAATGCAATTTGTCTAAAAGATGGGAAAGCTCTGTGCACGGCTGAACCACAGCGTTGCAGCGATGCTCTACCAGGCTGGCAGCGGCAGTGCTGAGCCACAGTGCTGCTATGAGGCTGTCACTGAGACCTCCTAAGCCACCCAGTAGTGTAGAGCTGCTCTGTGAGGCAAGAACTGGCCCTCCCAGGCCACAGTGGTCCAGGGCTGCTCTAAGAGGTTGGTACCCGACTCTGGTGAGACACCGATGTGCTGCTACATTTAAGGGCTAGAGCCAGCCCTTCTGCGACACAGTACAGCAGCGCCCCTCCGTGTAGGTGGGACCAGGGCTTTAAGTGGGCTGTGTCCTGCCGGTGCTCAGAACCGGCAGTTCTTAAAAGCGAGTGCTGAGACAGGTCCCTATAGGGCTCTCCATTTATTTGCCTCCACCATCAGGGTAAAAAACAAATCTTAATTGTTGTATTATGTCTGGATGCAATGACAAACAGCAAAATACCAGTGGGGTGGCACACTATGTTAAGCACAGATTTTTAGTTTAGGTGCGTTTAAGCCACGCCCTTAATTATATCGACCACGCCCCTTTGAGAGATCCCGCCCCCCGATTTTTCATCCCACTTAAAGCCCTGGCTGGGACCGTGCCATGGTGAGACAGTACTGCAGTGCTGCAATGAAAGGCTGCACAGTGCCCCTCCGTGTAGCTGGGAACATGCCATGGTGAGAGACAGCTGCGCAGGGCTGCTCAGGCCGGCTCCCCGTCCGCTGCATCACCATCCTTCACTCTATAAACAGATTGCCTACACCTTGGACAGTCGCATATAATGTATCGCTGTTCCTAGGTAGTTCAGTGGGCCTGAGCCAGTGTTGCAGCTATCACGCCGGAAACCCATAACCCACCAGCCCAAAGTGGACTGGGTCCCAAAATACACACGGTCAGGGGTGCTACTGTGTCCCACAAGTAAGGTGGAGTGTCTCAACTTCTTGGGAGCCTGGTTGTGTTGTACTGAAGCATTTATAGAGCCTTTCATACCCCCATGTGGGGTGCCATAGCAGTGTCGGACGGATAGCACCATTCACCACTGGGGGTATCACAGAACAGACAGACATGTTGAAAAGGGAGACCTTACAGTATCAGGAGGGAAAAGAATTGCCTGGAACTATGAATTCAATCAGCAAATACACAAAAATGTTGGCACAACCATTGTTTACCAATTTTCTGGCAGTTTCAACATTTCTCTCTGGAGCATACACTGCAGACATCGATGCTTTCACCGAGCTCCTCTCTCAAATCCGATCTCCTTTCCATAACACATGCTGTAAACGTTTGCAAGCAGAAACCAAAAGGCTCAACTTTGTGTAATAAAAACCACTGAAAAAACTAAGGATCTCCTGAAAGCAGAAGGGACCGCAGAGAAAGTGCCAGCCATTAAAAGCCCCAAGTCCACTCTGAGAAGGGAAACCCGCGAGAGCCCAAGAACACAACTGGACGGATCTGCAGCAGTCAATATTTACCAGGAACACACATACACTCTGGCCTATCCCAGGCGGAGCTACTAACCCCCACAAGGATGGTTGTGATTCCCACACTCCTCACCAACACTCGACGCAGTATTTACCAAAGCTGTACGGTGGGTCGGAATACGATAGCCTGAATCTGATAGGAAGGCGGGATATGTTTCGATGCTGCATTCAGTTACTCAGAGGCAAGAAAACTAATCAGTATCAGCAATAACTCGCAAGTCCCTGGTCCCAAGGGCATCGCAGTAGCCATGATGAAATGCCATACATACAAATGGGGCCTTAGACCGACCCCCATGTTTAAAACGGTTATTCACTCGGGTCCAGTGGTCGAAGAGGAGGGGGGGGGGTCGGGGAACTGTGGGCGGACAATCAGAGGGCGGGAATAACCTGAGGATTGGGTCAGTGGGGGGAATCAAATGTGTGGTCAGAAAGAGCAAAACATCCCAATTTTTAGTATTTGTTGGGCATTTCACTGTCCAGTTACAGCTTATTACGTTATTTAATTCAACCAATGGATACACATGTTAATGTAAGGTTTAATATGAGTTATGAACATTAAAATACATTCAAAAAGTGGGATACGTTTCCAATCGCAGAATGTCCCAAATATGCTTAAAAGTGGGCTCACAAGCCATTTGTCTACGGGCCATGCAGTTTCTGTCATCAGCACTTCTCCCTCTTTCCACAAGGGAAGTTCAAACATGAATGGCAAAATATCCTAGTTTGCAAATGTTTTCCACATAATTATGGCTCTGCCATATATGCCACTTAATATATCATCTGCTGCGTAATCGGACGAATTTAACAAAAATGTCGCTCAAACGGATCAAAAGTTACTAAAAAATGTGACTTGTGTTGCTGCGAAGTGGAGGGCCCTTTGCAAAGGTTGACGTGTCACCATTCTCACGGCTGCATTTGTATGTTACACTGGTACTAGTAATGAGGCAAAATCTTTGCAAAGGCTGTTAGTATGTGTAAAAATGTCAAAATAATAAGGTATCAGAAAATGTACTGCAATACGTTGCAGCTTTTTTTTTTGCTGCATAATTTATTAACACTGCAACATAATTTTGTTCTCCATTGCTGCATAATTCCAGTGCGCCCAAAGCAGGCAGCACACGTTAAAAGTGCTTGTGCAAGAAGCAGAGAGACCATGATGTTTGCAAACTTAGGGCCCCATATCATAGAATGCCACAACGCACTGCCACAAGCAATTTTGCAGCGCCGACTCATTCTAAAAGTGCAGGAATGCACCGTATTTATAAGAATACAGTGCATTCCTGTACTGGCCGCTGTGCAGACGCTTAAATAGCGGCCTAGTGCCAACGCAGGTACCTTTACGCCATGTTGCAAGGGTGCCTGCATTGCGGAGATGATTGATTTTGTGCAGAAAGGGACACCTTTCTACACAAATTCAATAAATGGAGGCGATTTCCTCCTATGTGTGCTGCAGATGTAGCATGCATAGAAAGAGGAAAATAACATGGAGAAATAAGGATATTTCTCCTCGTTGCACCTCCCTAACGCCACCCCTGGGGTGGTGTTAGAATCTGATGTATTCCCAGGTTTACGATTCCTCGTAAATCTGGGAATGCTTCCGATTCCATGGGTGTTGCGTGGGAACACCCACAGCAACACCCACGGAACGCCCCTTTCACACAATGTTCTGCGTGAAAGGGGCACATATTTACAAGGCCATGAAAAGTCACAAAGTGGCTTTACGTGGCCTTGTAAATATGCTGCAGCACATTGCGCCACTGGAGCGTCAAAATAGTGACGCTCCGGTGGCGCAAAAGTTTCGCTTGGGCCTTGTAAATGAGGCCCTTAGTTTGGTGTGCCGGCAAATTCTACATTGCCGATCCCTGGGGAGTTGCACTACTACTGCTGAAACAAGACCAGTGGAGGTACCAATGGGTGAGGTGGACTGGTCTCAAGGGTCCTGTGACCTCAGTGACAGTCACTGTTGCTCCAGGGTGTGCTGCTTGGTAGGCCTGCCCACAAGACTGAAGATAAATTTCAGTATGGATTGTGGTGGACAGGCCTTCAAAGTTAACTCACACTTGCCACCGCTAGGTCCACATGCTGGTGCGAAGACACCAGGGCTTCTAAGGTCTAGCAGAGCCTTCTACGGTCTAACATGGGAATGTGCTCCCTCAAGAGAGGGAATCGGGTCATGAAGGCTGAACCTGGTTCCCCAGTTCCAAATTCAGCAGCTCTGGCCATAGTACCACATCCTCTCCCCCACTGAATACCATACTGCCCCACTGAGAGAAACTCGCACTGCCTTCAGCTACTACCCAATTGTGCCCCGCAATAAACACCTGGATTACGATTCAATTTAAATTATGCACTAGACAAGAGTAATATGCTGCGTGAAAAAATTGTAACATCATCCTGGAAAAAGCAAACACTGTTAGGGAATGCAAGAATAAGTAAAGCATCTGAAATGTAAGCAGGAACAACATGGTTACCTTAACGACTACAGGGCCCAAACGAAAGCAGTGTGGTTTAAAAAGACCACATCCCTCAACACAAAGCAGAGGTACACATTTCATAAACTAAAATAACGAAAACAGCTGATAAGGATCACATTAAACGTTTTCCACCGCACGCAACCAGGTACTGCAGTACTCCAGGAAGGGTGCACTTCCCCACCCAGGGAAAACAATGCTGTTCAAAGAAAGGCGAGAAAACGAAAGTAGTGTAAAGTGGCACTTGTGTATGGGTGTGAATAAAACCAATCTGGCCACTTTGCAACCACTCTGTCTTGCTTTATTTAGTTATTTCTCTTTCGTATTTTGAACCTTTTTTTTTCTCTCCGTACCGAGACTGCACGTTGGAATATAAAAATGTTAGAAAAAGACGACATTTCCAGCAAAAGTGTTTCTTCCTTGTTGGATCCATTTCACAGGGGAACGAATGAAGGAAAAGAGAGGAACGAGAGGGTAAGAGCGGTTTCTTGAAGTCACGGTTTGCAGCAAGTGAGGAGGAGCGAGACAGAATAAGAGGAAGAGAAAGGGGGAGGGCAGCTGACAGTGGTAGAGCAGCAGAAGTGGACACTGTCCATGTTTTCCCTGGGCAAGAACAAAACACGCATTGGCATAGCCAATAGGTCTCGCCTTTGGGACCTTATAACTGTGTATAGCCATGCAACAGTTGATGTTGTTGCACCAAGGATATTGTGCTGCATAACTAAATACTTATAAGGTCCCAAAAGCGAGACCTATTGGCTATGCCAATGCTTGTTTCTTAGGTCAGCAATAAAAACAAAGCAGATGAAGAGAGCAAAAAAAGAGAAATTTTGGTTAGAGGATGGACAGTGTATACATGTCCACTGACTTGTTTTTTACTTTCAATTCTCCTTGAAGCGAATATCAGATATTGTAAGCCTGCTTTTGCTTTCTTGCAACAACTTGGCCATGCTCAAAGACCCTATGCTGTTGTTAATTTTATAAGATGTTCACTGGCAGTTAGGAAGAGCCATGGGGACTTATCCTGAGGGCATTTATCAGTACTCTTAATATTTTTAATTTTCTGTTTTGTGACTGTATTGTTGTCATATTGATGTATTTTGTGTGTGTTTTAACTTTGCTTTTAAGGCTTTTTATAGCCGAATAAAGATTATTATGACTGAAAGAACATTTCCTTTTAACTGGGATACACTTTGGGCGCCATGTTTACCCTCAGCTATTGTAGGCAGCCTCAAAGGCAGGACGAGAAAGAAACATACTACAAACACTCACCTCAGCATTCACTGGAAAATATACCCCGAACCCTACAAGGAGTACAACCTACGCCCCAAAACAGAAACTGCTTTTGCGTGCTCACACACTTTCACTGAGAGACATATTTTTGCTTCAGTGATTCAGAAATAAGGCAGTGATTGTTCAGCACATTTGAGAGAAGTCTGGCTTTGGCTGCTAATAAAGAAATGGTAGCCTGGGTCAGGCCCATGACACGCAGCGCTCAGCAAATGCTTTGCATTTTCTTTAGGGTCACATGGACACATTTTACCCATTCCTTCATGCGTGGTAGACTCCACTGTGCATCTGTTTTACTGTAACCCAGGAGGGGGCGGGGTGCAGGTCCACGCAGTGCGTAAAGTGACGCCGTCTTTGGAGTGGGCCTCCTAAAATGAGGGCCTGTATGCCCACAGCCTCGCCCGTCCACGGGCTGGAGAGCAGAGGGCTTCTGGGCCCTAGATAAGGAGTTTTAGGGGGAGCCTTATGTAAGGGTCCCTAGGTAAGGAGTTTTAGGGGATCCCTATGTAAGAATCCCTAGGTAAGGCGTTTTAGGGGGGTCCCTGTGTAAGACGCTTCAGAGGGTGGAGTGGATGCTTCTGTGGAACATGCAGTTTTATTCCATCACTTCTCGCCCTGGCAGCCACAGCCCAACCCGTGAGGTAGGGTGCGCGGCCTCTGATTGGATCACACAGGGGAACTGAATCAAACGCTCCAATAAAAACATGTTTTTATTGGAGAAGCACGCACACTTGGAAGAACACGTCCTCATCAGCAGAAGGCACCATTCTTATAACGGGGGGGGGGGTTAGTGAGTGCGGGCTGGACTAAGGAAACTCCATCATCTGCCCCAGAATGGCCCCGTCCGTCAGATCGATGATAGGGCAGACGTGGGTCCGGTTACCTGACAAACAGATCCTTCTCTGGCCCTGACAGACGGCACATTGTGCTCAGCAGCTACCCGAGGCTGTCTCAAGATATTTACCATTTTCACAAAAAATGCAGGCTATTTTTGGACGTAGCAACATCTGACCTGTGCCTGTTTTTATTGTGAAGTACAGGGTCATTTTAGAGAAAGGATTCTCTGAGACGGAACATGACACTCGTGAATAAGGCCAGTGGGAGGATGTGTTAGGCGCTGTAAAAGAAGTTACTGCCTGCCCTGGAAACGTGTCTTTAGTTTTACTTAGCGAGAGTCAAGGCGATTTGCACGGGTCAGTGACACGGTACAGATTTACGAGAACTGAGTAAATATAGTACTTCTATATTACGGGTGATTACAGCACGGGTCTCAGCGATATACATACAGTGTTTGCAGCAGAACACAAGCCCACGAGTGGTGCGCGCGCGCTCTAATGAATGCAGCTGACATCGTGCCCGCTGATGCACGCGAAAGTGAAAGCCGCGGCCGCAATAACCTGATCCACAATGAGGAATGCAGCGCGCCGCTGCTCGCTCCCGAGAGCCTTAGGCCATGGGGGTTAACTTTTGGAAGAGAGGCGGGACATGCACCCGCCTTTGGCCAATTGCGTGCTGTCTTTCTTAGAAAGACGCACGCAAAGGACAATAGTGTGTGACTTTAAACTCGGACCACACGCATTAGCGTGTGGTCCAAGTTTAAAGTCTTTACTAGAAGCCTTGCAGCGCATGCGCGCTGGCTCAGGCGAGACCTAAAAACAGAGTTGTTTTCTACCTACCCCACCCGTCCCCGAACGGCCAAGCCTTATCCATAGGCCTTGCCTATTTTTGCCGTCCTGGGACGCATTTTTACAATAAAAAAAAAATAGAGGAATGGATTTTATTAAATGAAAAAAGTAGGGGCACGCCGTGCCCTGCCGATCCCGCCCACTTTGACCACTGCTCGGGTCAGTTACTATAGTAACGGTAAGGCTCAGTTTTACAACCTATCTACTACTGACTAATAGCACTACTATATGTAGACGGAAAATGATTGGCAGAAAAATTCTTACACCACCTGCAATCATGTACTGACCATTTCAACATAATAACCTTACATCGGGCGGGATTTCACTCTAAATGCACTGCAAGGGACAACGTTGTGGCCTTATCAATGCTATGTCACAAAGCTCATGGATACAAAATAGATAATCTCTAGGGATGTTTTACTGAGCTGTCAACAGCTTTGGACAAAGTGAATAGATCTTGGATCTGGACGAAGCTGCTTGCGACTCGGGTCTACTACAGCTCATTACAGAACTGCATACGAACACCTGAGTAAGAGTCAAGTTGGAAGATGGAAAAGGAAGACTCCAAAAATCTTTACTTACAATGGCCCAAAACAAGGAAGCTGCTTAACCTGTTTACTCTTCAGTCTATAGATATCAGCTATCAAGCTTCGCAAACAGCCAAGAGGGAAGTGCTTAGCAAGAGTGCCATGGACCCAAGGTAAGCAGGGAAAATGAGCCATCCAGATCCTAATGCAAGGAGGTAAAATAGACATCTTGGCTGCACTGCTGAACGCTGTTGCCAAACACCAAGGATCTGGGTCAAAGTCTGATAACGAAAAATAAACCTCGGTCGGCAAAAAAAGAATGCCGGGACCCACCAAATGAATAATTTTAACCCGAAATCAGGCAAAAGGGATGTGATGATTTTTCTGGCCAAAGGGAGATTCTGGTTTCAAAGATTAGCCTAGAAAGATAGGCTTGAAAAAAGCATGAGGAATTGCCCATATGGATGCCCTTCAAATTGCAAAGAACACTGGTCTTTATAAAGCCGTAGATACACACTGCTTTTTGCCTCAAGCATGGAGACTTTGAGGAACGGGAATTCTATGAAGGTCTCAACTACGAGAGATACAAGGAATGCTAACCCGCCACAAGGTGCTTCATCACCTCATCAGTACTAGTAATGCGACATTAATCCAATTAGAATACAATATGTGGCCACGGCCCTGCTTGTTGGGTTTTTTCTTAAAAAACAAACATTGGTGGAAAGTAGACCACCTGACAACAAAGAGGTCCAAAGATCTAAAAGTTTAGTTCTCGCTACTTGGAACTAGAGATATTTGAGGTTTTGTCAGTTTCTAACAGATGAAACTAAACTTGTCACAACTCTGTTCTCGTGCAAGGTTAGATCAGGCTTGCTAGTTGATGAAGCATGCAGTTTGCTTATCCTGGCTGAAGTAATAACCACAAAAAGGTAATTTTCCACAGAAGATGACTCATTTCACAAAATGCTCTAGGCAGTGAAGGCGTATGCACAACAGACGCCGTAACCAGGCTTGTGATTCCGCTGGATAGAAAGAATCATGGAGTAATATAAATGCAGATATCCTTCAAAATGATACTTGCGAGAAGCTGTAAGAGGAGAAAGGTAAAGAGGAAAAGTTTACATGAGTTGATTAAGATATCCATTTTCTGCAGGAGAGCGTTAAGGGGCAAAATATCAAACTGTGGCCAGACGAGGATTGATCATCATCATCTCTGTAGCCCAACAACATTCTATTTTAATTTTTGGTTAATCATTTTATGTCAGTATAAATTCATACAACAAAATACCCAATCATAAATTAATAACTTTTTGGGCCCTCGGGCCTCAAAAAGGTAGTAGTGGTAAAGGCGGCAGGGTAGAAATGGGTAAGGAAGAATAGAATTGGTCATAACAAATTGGAGCTATTAGAATTTTAGTGGTCATTTCTTGTTTCGATGAATATTTGATGTGAATTGTAAATGAAGTGTAAGCGATGAAACATAGTAGGATTGCATCACGGGGGCTGATAAGAAGGGCACACCCAGGGTCATAAAGAGAGCGCTGAAAATATTTATTTGTTGTAAAGAGGAACTGAAAAGATTCAGGTGCTCTTGGGGAGAAGCGATGGTTGAGCTCCCAAGTGATGAGACAGTCCACTTACACATCCTATTTTCCTTTATTTCATGGCTTTTCAAACTTTCAATGAGATGAGTCCATTGTTTTTATTACCAATGTTACCTTAACAGTATTGTGAACCTCCCAAAAACTTTTTTAAGATTGACGAGTTAGTTGGATCCCAACCAGGCGACAGTGTGGTCACCTTTTTAGGACTTTTGGCTGTGCTGCAGGAGTTCCCCACCAGCTTGGAAGGAAGGAGAATGGGACACTCAAGCAGATAGCGAAGCAAGAAAGAGTGAGAATCAATTTTCTCTGGCAAAACTATTCCTGATCTCGTTGATCAAATTTGCATTTCAAGTTTCAGCAAGGAATGTTTTTTCCATATGCAAACACTGGAGACTTTAGATACACCCAAATTCAGCAGGATTGCCTCGGGACCATCTTTCAGCCATTTTTTGGAGATCTTTGAATTTGTCTTGACTTCCACCATACAAGTTAAGCGTTCAAAAGGGTGAATGGATATACCTATTTTCCCACAACTCAAGGGCTTTGGTTCAACAGTCTTCCAACAGACATTTTATTGTATTGTCCAGCCTAGTGCTTATTTATAAGAAAGTACTTAAATCTTCTAGCAAAACAAAATACAACAGAGTTCAAAAGGAATTACGATTACAGGGTTGTAAAAAAACAGCAGTTAATATATTTTCTCCCCACTATTCTATATACTATAGCTATAGGCTGTTGTATATTGTGGGCATAGGCATTAATTAGTCACAGAGTACTTCAAGTTACACTACCATCAGATGGGCAACTCACTCAGTATAACATCTTTCACCCCTTGTATTCACTTGGGCAAAAAGCATTAAGTCTATGTGGCAGATTCTTCTGCGCATTCTAGTTTCCATTCCAGCCGCAGGCTGAGCCCTGGTTTTACCTTATAGATGGCATTGCAGTTCTAGTGGTGGCGTTCACGTCACTTCTGTTGGGGGCTGAAGAAAGTGGCCTCATGTTGAAACAGGGACCACTGGACAGAGTCAGCAAGACCGGGCCTGTTCAGCAGAACTCATCTTTAGCAATCGTGGCTGCCCTGGCCGGGTGCAGACAAGTGCTCGGTTCCAGCTTCCGGGCCAATCAGAGATTCTGCTTCAACTGTTACGTGGCTTTTTCTCACGTAAGCGGCAGTCGCACTGGTCTCTTGAGACCCACTCACATCACTATTGTAGTAAGCTTTCTCCGAGTGTTCCTCACACCAGGGCACACTGTACAGATGAATAATAAGCCCAGTCTCTCATCCTGCAAGGCTAGGCACTCTCCTTTTCTCTCTCAACAGGAAGGCCTCTACACACTAGGCAGAACTCCGCTCCTCCAGCAGAAAGAGCAGACTTCAGGTGATGTCCCATCACCTCTGGGACAGTGGATGTCAGAAAGGGACCATCTCTGGTCACACAGTGCTCTTTGAGTACCCTGCAAAACACTCCATTCCTTGGTCAAAAACTACGACCGAGGAAGAACTTTAGGAGTAGCGGAGTTCGTCGGAATTAAGAGCCACGAAAACGTGATCCTGCTGTGAGACAGACGGACTATCTGAGATTCGCTGTCCACATAATACATGAGGCCGAGATGTGTTCCGGTTTTTAAATTTATTAAAATTTGTCTGATTATTTAGACAATCTTTTAAAGGTAGCTACTATTCTGGACCATTCTTGGATCCATCTACACGTTTTTACTATCTATATGTCTGAATAAATCCGATAAGAATCCGGTAAAGCATCATTTTACATCTACTCTATATATGGAGAACCTCTCATCGGAGTGCAACGGCACCGGTGGTCTTTGCATTTGAGATAAGACCTGTTTGCAAAGGAGAAAATATTTTTGTCCTGAAGAAGGTGGTCCTATTGAGAAAGAGCCACTGAAACGCGTCGACGCCTAGTTTTTTATGGTGTTAAATTTGGGCATGATAGCAGTCAATTATAGACAGGGAACTTAGACCCATGCTTTGTGCTATCTAGAATATTTCCAAATTAACAAATTGTTTGACAAAATTGATTGTCTTTGTATATTCTCCTTTTATGTCTTTCGTTTTGTGATTAAGGTATAATGTTCCGACTTATGAAATTGTTTTTTAATATAGGAAGTTGTGTGTCTAGATTGTGTATTTTAACTATTTTATGAATTGTCCCTGCGGGCTTCAGAATCTGTACAGTTTTTTATTGATTAAAAAATATTCTTTATTAATTCTTTTGCATATAAGTGCTTTAATATATTTCAAAAACAGTGATTATTAATATCTCCAGGTATGAATGTGGGAATATATGTGGTATGAAACAGGGTGTATTAGATTGACCAAAGGGAACATTTATTTTAAACTTGCAAGTTTCTGGGAGCTCTATCCCTTTGGATCCTAGAGCCCCCTCTCTTTGACTTCAAGAAGAACTTGAACAAAATAGGGTGGTTTGTATTCAACTTTTATTTGCATTTTCCAGACATGGGGTGGGGGGATCTACTTTCTAAGACTTTAGAACCATTTGTGTTGGTTCTCTTTCAAATATCATTTTCAGGCTGTTCGTCACACAACTTTTGAGCAAGGTGATAGCTCTCAAAGTAGGTAGAAAAGAGGCTGGTTCTTAGCAGGAGTTTCCAAACAACGGGAACAATGTAGTGTGATATATCTGCTCCCGGCTATCATCCTTTCTGTAATAACAAAGAGGGGCAGACAAAAGGACAGGCCCTTCCTTGAAACTTCCTTTTCTTGATAAACAGAAATTGAAGTCAAAGGACTCACCCCTACCGTCTACCAAATACAGTGCTCGCGAACAATGAATTGGCATCCTTCGCTAACAAGTTCCTCACTAAATTTCTAAGGAAAGCCTGGTCTCTGTCCTCCCTCACTTCAACATCTGGGTCTCCATCCTCCAGCCACAAGAATCCAGGCAATACTTTGCCACTGCCTGAGAAAGCTGTCCTCATCTTCCATTGCGAGTCATTCTAAAACAAGGCCATCCAAAAATGGAACTCACTGGTCACATTACTCAGACTTATTCCACACAGTGTTCTACTGCCATACATGTGCTACACACTCACTGCACGAACACACTCAAAACGCACACAGAATGCCTGCGCGAGATTCTTGGTTTCACATAACAGCGGAACTTTAAATACGAGGGTTCAGTAGACCACTCTCTCTCGCTCACTCATTCTTGTTGGTTCGACTCCACGAGTACCACTGCACCACATCACTTTTAAGGCACTAATAAATGTTTTTTGCACATCACCACGACATCAAGAGAAGGTTTTCACGAGAATGAATTATGTCAATTTATTGTATTCTCATTCTTCCTTCAGGTTGGTCTACTTCTTATTAAGGTACCTCACTATTAGGTTACTAGATGTCTGTTGGACCAACAACATGAATGTACTAGTGGTCTGACTACAGTGTAGATAGAACATTTACTTTCAGTCCTGGAGAATTGCTGCGTGATCAGTCTGACACTTACAGGCAAGAAACAGGTCGACCTCATAGCCACCATTGGACACTATTCCCTAAGTGGCCCCTATTAGTTTTTAAAAGGGACCAGTGGGCGCATCTGATTAAAATTGTTATTCCGGGGCACCACAGGCCACCATTTTTAATCCCTTCTTTTTCCACACCCTCACTAAATTTTCGCATCTACACCATCTGGCCCCTCACCCACACTGCACCAAACGGCTTGGGACAAAGGATCTCGGACAAAGAGCCCCTCATAGGGTGCCCGTCAGGCATTGCTGCGCCGGCCTGACGAGGAGCATGCCCTATGATGAAGCATGACACCCAATTTAGGTGTGTGAGTGCCCCACTTCCCAAATAGGGATACTCCCCGTCTCCACTTTTGGACCAGGACATGACCTTCCTACACCTCCTCTCCCTTGTCTAGGAACAGCATACCCCTTTTGTTACTACACTCTCTCTGTGATACAGGGAAAAGGGTCTGGTCACTGTTGGAAATGGCCCTTTTTGCAGGGTTATCCCCAAACTTTTTGCTTCTTCCTCCTATTTTTTCCTGACCTGTTTGTGTTGGTTTTAGGACTCTGGGCACTTTACCACTGCTAACCAGTGCTAAAGTGCATATGCTCTCTGTGTAAATTGTGTTATGGATTGGTGTTTCCATGATTGGATATTTGATTTACTTGATAGTCCCTAGTAAAGTGCACTGAGTGTGCCAGGGCCTGTAAATCAAATGCTACTAGTGGGCCTGCAGCACTGATTGTGTCATCCACGTGAGTAGCCCTGAAAAGGTAACTCAGACCTGCCATTGCAGAGTCTGCGCGCAGTTTGTAACTGCCATGACGACTTGGCCAGTGCACACACTTGCCAGTCCCCAACCTTCCCTTTTTTTTTTTTTTTTTTACATGTCAGCCACCCCTAAGGTAGGCCCAAGGTACCCCTGTGGGCAGGGTGCAGTGTATGTGAAAGGTAGGACATGCCCTGGTGTGTGTGGCATGTCCTGATAGAAATTACTACCAATTTCGTTTTTCACTATTGCAAGGTTACCTGTTCCCCATAGGACAGAATGGGAAGTTTGTTTATAACATCTTATAAACATAACTGGCCCTGGGAACTAGGTAGGAAAATAAAGTTTAGTATGCCTGAACTCAGAATCTAAAGATGCATCTTTTAGTGAAGGTGATTTTTACATTCTGTGTTTGAAAATACCACTTTTAGAAAGTAGGTATTTTCTTGCTCAGTCATCCCATGTGCCTCTGCTGGAATGTGGATTGCCTGTCTGGGTTTTGGATGACAGAAGGCTGGGGAGCAGGAGTGGCTCCAGATAGTCTAGGTGGGTCAGGAAAGGGCTGAATAGACCTGGGCTGCAATTGGGGAAGGGGGAGGAGATTTCCTTGCACCTCAAAGGGCCTGGTCTGCCTCTGACAATGCCGTCTCCACCTCCTGCCAGGAAGTCACACCAGAGAAGGCAGAACTGGTTCTGGCTGGGCACAGACACTCTCTGCCTAAGAGATCAAAGGATTTTGGGATATAAATATTGGGGCCCAGACCCCTGAACTTTAGAACTCTTTTGGATCAAGAAGACTGCCAAGAAGAAGAGCTGGAGAAGCTGTGAGGAGGAACTACCACTTTGCTGTGTGCTTTGCTGTGTTGGCCTGCAGTGGCTGCTTCTGTCTTGGGCAGTGAAAGGACTGGACTGAATTTTCTGCTATCTACTTTTGTGAGTTTCTCCAAGGGCTTGAGGTAGAGCTTGCCCCCTGTTCAAGAAGTCTCAGGAACAGCAAAGACTTCAAGCTCTTCTGCCCTCAGAACTGGGGACTGTGTGTTTTGTGCTGCAACAGAAGAAAAGCAACCAGACGACGTCTACGATGCCGCTGCCGACTCCGTGTCCTGAAGGCACCGCAGAGGGCACCGCCGCACCGCGACCCTGGTCTCACCGACGACGCCTGCTGACGCCGCCACCGAGCTGCTGCTCGCACTGCGACCTGTGGGCACCGCACTCTGCACTGCCTCGCTGTACAACGACGCCTTGGCACCGCAGAGGGCACCGCTGAAACGCCGCACCGCGACCCTGGTCTCACCAACGGCGCCTGCTGACGCTGCCACCAAGCCGCTGCTCGCACCGCGACCTGTGGGCACCGCACTCCGCACCGCCTCGCTTCACGACGACGCCTTGGTATCCCAGACGCCGCCGATCCGCACCAAAATCTATGCCGCTGCTTGCACCGTGGTTGGAGGGCACCGCTCGTAAAGTTACACGACGCACCGCCCTCATCCCGCACCGCAGCCTTGGCCTACCGACGCCATCGACTCCAGTTCGTCAGCCGATGACAGCGCTTTAGCAACGACGCCGCTGCTTGCACCGTGACCTGCCTGCACCGTGACGAGCACCGCCTTCATCTCGCACCGCGACCCTGGTCTGACCGACGACGCCATCCGACGCCGCCACCGAGCCGCTGCTCGCACCGCGACCCGAGGGCACTGCAACGCAGCACACGACGCCTGCCGACACCAGCGTTCCTGACTTCAACAGAGAGGAGATCGATCTGCAACGCGTGGGACTTCGAGGGCCCCGACGACTCCTGCACCGTCCTCCGGAACCGACGCCTGCGGACGCCGTGCTTTTGGAAGCTCAACGATAGGTCACCGACGCCCTGCATTTCTAAAAGGTACTGTTTGCGGGTCTTCCCGACACCGTAGCTGGCCCGCGACGCCACGGTCAGCCAGAACTGTTTGGATTGGTTTGCTCACGACGCCGTGATAGCCCCGAACGGAGCTATAGACATCAAGGAACTGTTTTTAAAGCATATTTTGATAACTGAAGATTTTTAAGTACTGTATTGTGGATTTTTATCGTTTTTGGTCTTGTCTTAAGTATATAAAAATATTGGATATTTTTCTAAACTGGTGTGGTGTCCTTTTGTAGTGCTTACCCTGTATTACGGTTGGTTATGTGCAAATGCTTTACACACTGCCTCTAAGATAAGCCTGACTGCTCGTGCCAAGCTACCAAGGGGGTGAGCAGGGGTTATTTTAGGAGTGTAACTCCCTTATCCTGACTAGAGTGGTGGTTTCTGTCTGGCTTTGGCACATGCCCTAGCCTACCAAAAATCCCATTTCTAACAGTCACACAGAAAGTTCACAGAACAAGGTACACTGCCACCACCACTTTCTGTGATTCATTCAGGGCATGGACGGTAGTTCTATATTACTGCGAGGACATGCTTGGTGTACCCCTCCAGGTCACAGAACAAGTTCTAAACATCATATCTCTAGGACAGGCCTAGGCATCTGTGCACACACTACAATAGCATACTGCCAATACCAAACAAAAAGTCAGGATACTAGTTTCACATGCAGTTTGGCACTCAGGATAGGGTACATGGCCATATATCATGCAGGGGACACATTCTTGTTCCAACAAAGAATCTCAAACGGTACATGGAAAAGATTCAGTTCAGGAGGAAAGAGTGAAGTGCCCCACCTATCCAAAGAACAATTTCACTTCTTCACCACGAAATGATCTGCAATCAAGTCTAGATGGTGGTTTTCTTGAACACAGTCTGCTTGTCTGCTCCACGTAGATTTATCCCTGCTCCTGCCAATTACCCCTTTTGTCTCCCAAAGCAATGCTATGATGAAAATTGTGAGAGAGGCCTATTGGGGTAAGCAAAACTTACATTCCCTAAAGATTTTTGTTCTGTATAAGGTGTCACCACCACATGATAATGACTTGTCGACAGTAAACAAATGAAGGCATTCAGCAATCTCATATCCATCCATGACTGCAGTTAATAGCTTGTGCAGTAGAGGGGAAGCGAGAACCCCTTTGGTGTCCATCCCCGACTTGAGGTAGAACAAGCCTGATGTCTGGCTTATGACGCACGCTATGGTCAAAGATGGTAAGAAGGTGTCCCAGAGTAGAGAAAGATCATGATGGGAGATGCACGATTCCCAAAGAGGTCTGGGAATCAACAAAGCAAAAGAAGTGAACCCAGAAGGCATTGAGTGTTCTTTCTGAGACAATGGATGAACTACCTTTTGCTAGTCTGGTAACTTGCCAATTCTACAACTAGAAAATGCCCTCCACATACCCAATGTTTCTGCCGTCCTGGGAAGAGGTAGCATTGTTAGATATTCACATACAAGCTATCCTCACACTCCTTATCTCCAAGCTGGACTATGCCAGCAGCCTATACTTTGGCTCCCCCAGTTTCATTGTATGCAAAATACAACTATACTGCTGTACGACTCCTCCTCCAGATTTAACCACGAGGATACATGACTCCAGCCCTGCAATCACTCCACTGTCTAACTATAGCTAGAAGAACAATCTGCATTGTCTACAGAGCCTCCCAATGCAAAGGACCACTATAACTACAAGTTGAATTCAAGCTATAGAAACAAAATGGGGCGCTGCACGCTTGGACCACGCATCATCATACCTTCATACCAACTTACTATAAGAAATTCATGAAAGGGAATTGCTTTCTTGGTACAAGCCACCAAGCTCTGGAACTTACAACCAGCTAAGATTTGAAGCATTTTTGTCTTTCATACAGGCTGCAAAATAATTCCTTTCTACTTCTTGACCCTTACACTCAAATAGGGCAGATGTGCTATGGCTCATATCGGCCCCCGACCTGACTCAATGCGTGTGCTTTCTCGACCACTATGACACAGTGTTGCTAGCGTTCACATGGGATGCCACAGAAAATCGTGACAAGTACAGCATGAGCGGCGAGAGCGTTGGAAGTGTCTTAGTAATGGAAATGGTGAATATGATTTATTTCTGACTTACAACTGAGATACTCTTGATGTAGAACAAGTACAAAACTGTACATCGTGAAGTAAAAGTGCCTAATTTACTCACGTGTGCAACTTACTCACTCTTAAGATTCCTCTTATGTTTCACTTACGAGCAAGTCCAGAAGTTAGAGAAGTGGTCTGGGAAAACCCATACACAATTGGTGCACACCCACTCAGGTGTTATGTTTTGGGCATTTAGGAACACTTGAATATGCATCTTCTAGGCTTATCTGCAGGCATAGCTGAGTCCATCCGGCCTATATTTGTTCTAGGACCTTCGAGATATTAAAAGATATGCAGGGCAGGATCAAATGGAGGCAAGGCAGTGGCAAGAGAAAGACCAGAATAAACCTTTCTGCGGGCAGTATCTGGAGACACACGGGCCAATTTCAGAGACAGACATTCCACTAACAAGAGACAGGCAAGACAAAATCTAGAGACAAGACAGAGGCCACTGTCAAGAGACAGGGAAGACTGAATCAAGAGACAGCAGGGCAGTATCAGGATATAGGAAGGCAGTGTCAAAAGACGGGGCAGTATCAAGCGACCAGGAGAGTGGTTTCGACAGAAAGGACAGAATCAAGAGACTGGCAGGATAGCATCAAATAACAGATAGGGCAGTGACAAGAGACAATAGCGGAAAGTGAGCAGTAGGGTACTGAGATTACACAGGCAAGACAGCGACAGAGGCTAGTGGCAAAAGGCAAGGAGAGCAGTGTTAAGACAAAGTTGCGGCAAGAGACAGGCATGGCAGCGAAGAGAGAAAAGAGGGGAGGAAAAGAGGGGAGGAAGAAGAGAGGAGGAGGAAGAAGAGGGGGGAGGAGGAAGAAGAGGGGGAGGAAGAGGAGAGGAGGAGGAAGAAGAGAGAGGAGGAAGAAGGGAGGAGCAGTTACAAGAGGCAACTTTGTTTACAAGACGGGTATGCTTATTTTGCATCGGTGCATCAGGCACTGGTCGAAGTGTACTAAAGAGTATGGAGCAGAATGGGCATGGGTCAGTGAGTGTGGGGTGGAGTCAAAGTCATTGCTAAAAAGAACAGCATATTCTGTAACTATTTTGTTGGTCTTTCACCTTCAGGTAACTACATATAAAATGACACACCTTAAATGGAAAATAAATGCAAGTTAAACTAATAGGTGGGAAATGCACTATTTTACATTTAAAACCTTTATTGCTCAATGTGGTGACTGCAGATCTGTGTGTGTGTAAGCAAAAAGCCACAGAATTAAATCCTGGTTGGTGAGCGGAGGGGGGTGGGGGCGGGGGGAACGTGTGTATTTTTAATGCTAGAAGTTCCCAGCCAGCGACAGAAAGCACTATGAATATGGCAAGTCATTGTTTTAAACTTTCATTACACACAGTATGACATGTAGTCACAAAATGTGCAAAAATATTATGTTTAAGATTTTAAAAAAAATACTGCTTTCTAAATATAAAGTTTAGTAATACAAATTAGATTGTACCTAGTGCAAACATTTTCTAAAAGTGTCTATTAAAAGAACACACCATGGAGGTCATTTAGGGGTCGCAACTGTGATCCCTGGCTTGCCCCTTGCGACCCTGGCCTCAGAAATGGCAAGATCAGTGCCAAAAACAAAGTGGAAGTTCACCCTTAGGAGTGTCGGTTGGGACTCCACTCTCCTTTTCTGGTCAATTTTATATTACACTAATCGTGAATAATATATTATTCACAATTAGAGTAATAACAATGGAGTACAATTAGCTGGAATGGGACCTCTACTGGCAGCTGAGGTAAGTATTATATATGTTGTGTGCCTGCTTATGGATGAAAGAGGGTTTATGTAAGAGCGTGTGTGTGTGTGTGTGTGTATCAGTGTGTTTATGTGTAAGCATATGTGTATGAGTGAAAGTGAGTGTCAGTGACAGGTAGTGAATGATGATGTGTGAGACTGAGTGTCAGTGAGTGAAACTAATAGTGACTGAGTGAATTAGTGTAAAGGAGAGTTAGAGAGTGTAAGAATCAATATGACAGAGTGACGGTGAGTGAGTAAAAAAGAGTGAAGCAGACGAGTGAGTGCAGGCGAGGGAAAAAATATAATTGAGTCAGAGTCAGCATGAATTTGAGGGAGTGTGAATCAGACAGTGAAAATACAGGACATTTAGGAGAATGATAGAGTGATGGTAAGAGTGAGTGAAAGAATGAGTGCAAGTTAATGAAAATGGATAAGTGAGAATGAGTGAGAGCGAGTGAATGAGAGCATGAGTGAGCATGTGGTTTTATGCTTGTGAGTTTCCTGCTTGCCCTGGCATGGTAAAGGTAATTCTTGTTTTATGGAGGTAAACATGGTAAAATAGTGGAGGCAATCCCTAGCATGACAGGCACCTGTGGCAAAATACTGGCAGGCTGGAGGTAATTATTAGCATAGAGGCTAAATACTGGTGCTGCCACACTAGGGGTAGTTAGTAATGGAAGCAGTTCTTGGGCTAATGGGAAAATACCAGTACTACCATTTCTTGGCACGTGAGGCGCCCGTGGAAAGTGCTAGAGCTGGCATACTTGAGGAAACTCTGGGGAGAGGGACACCTGTGGCAAAATGCAGTCACCAGCACATTGGAGGGAATCTTTGTCATAAGGGAGGTCCACACTGATATGTTAGAGGTGGGCGCCCATGACAAAATGCTGTCTCTGGCACAGTGGAAGCCATTTTGGCATATAGGCGAACCCACTGCACCTTTTGAAACAACGGGTCAACTGCTGGGGAGTGGCAGGTGTCGCTGGCTTGGCACACCATGGAATGACTGGACTATTTAAGGAGTGTCTTTTCAGAGCCTATGGCTTTTGAACAGATGTGAAAGTTGTGCTTTAAAATTCACTATTTTACCCCCTTTTTTTAATCAGGACCCCTGAACCCTCTTAGAAGACATCTGGCTCACATTTGACATATCAGAGTTAGTATTATACCCCAGAAATTTAAAAGAATGTCGGCGGCCTAATATAGCTGGTATCTAAAACAGACGTGTTGTGTTGTTATATTAGTCATGTGCTTATTATTGAACTTCAGCAATGCCACTTATTGTCATGACATCGGGGTTAACATGTCACATGACCTGGAAAAAATATTATGGTCCAAGGTCATATGATGTCACTACCAGAGGTGTCATTACGGTCAAAGGGTGCGTGGTGCCACTTCCGCTACCCCCTGGCCTTTTGGTGAATGGACTCCTTGGCACACACTCTACTGCTCAGCTGCTAGCACCCTTACAATCAATACCTCTCGTAAAGAATAAATTGATGACAGCCAATGCTGGTTGCCAAGCAGCCTTTGGATTTCGAGATTACCAATTGTACATATTTGCATTTCCTTGAGGCTGCAGTCGTCCTGGCAGGAAGGCTCGTTTCTTGTTTAGCTGTCTGTCCCTCCCTCCGCTTCACAGCACAGAGGCTCAGCCTCCAGGGAGAGGAACCATCCCGGGCCCATCTCTTGCAACAAAAAGTAAGGGAACTGTTTTTGACAACAAGAAAGGTAACTGGGTTTGTTAAATTAAAGACGCACGTCAACCTCTGGGGCATGACTGAGCAATGCCAGCGTTTCCCAGTAGCAGCCGCAGGCGGTGGGAGGCACCGAGGCACTCCTCGCAGCTGCCAACCGGCAGAACAGGAACTAAAAACCACAGGCAGACTTTCACCTCTCTACCAAGCTAACCGTCCCCACAGGGGAAAGCAACCACGAGGCCACACAGGAGCAGGGGTACTGGGGGCCGGAACCAAAGAGCATTGACGGAGCGGTGTGCCCGTCAGAGTGCAAGCATGACCAGAGCGCTGCATGCGGGGCCTGGCAGGGCTGTGCGTGGCCACAGTACTGGGCAGTAAAGGGGGCCGCAGGGCGGGACTGGGGGCTCTGGCCACACCATTGGGGCAGTAAAGGGAGCCGGAGGTCAAGACTGAGGTCCTCCCCTGGCAGAGCTGGTTGTAGGCCTCAGTACTGGGACAGCACAGGGAGCTGCAGGACTAGGTGCACAGGCAGAGCTTTGTGGGGTGCTGTAATAAAAAGGGGGTGCTGCAGGAGAGGGCAGAGGTGCATGACCAGAGTTTTATGCAGGTCCGGTTACTAGAAAGCAGAGTTGATGTCTGGGCCATTCTTTTTTTTCTTTAACAATTCATTTTATTGGCATTCCAATAAAAACAAGTATAAGAATCAAGCAGTGCACTGATGAGTCCACCAACACTGTCCTTATTGAAGCATCAACCCTGTCCTCCCCCCCAACACAGCCGCCAGCAGAGCTCGACTCAACCACAATAGATGGCAGTTCTCACAAAATGGATAGAGGCGAGATCAGTATACACGTCGCCTCTGTAGCAATTCCAGTATCCCCAAACTGTGTCCACTTTTGGGGGCATCCCCGACCTTAATTTACTACGCTCTCGGGGAGGAGTGGGGGCCATTCTTGAGCTACACGGAGTGCTCTGTGTGGTGTCACTGTTTGAAGAGCGCCGCGTCAGGCGTGAGATGCACTGGCTCTCAGTACTATGTAAATGTAAATCCAGTATTTGTAAAGCGCGAACAGCTACCCGAAGGCATCCCGGCGCTGGGGGCCGTCGGGAAGATTAAGCAAGCTATTGCCCAGAGTCACATGGTGCTGGGCTGGGCTGACCTGCCGCCAGTGCCGGGGATCGAACCGTGAGCCCCAGATTCCAGTGTCAGTCGCCCTGGCCGCGGCGCCACACCTCTTCCCTATATAATAGCACGGGGCAAGACCGAGGAGTACTGGCAGAGCTCTGCGTAGGCCGGGGTGAGGGAAAGACGTGGGGTACGTCAGGGCAAAACTGAGGCGCACTGGCAGAGCTGTGTGCCCACCAGTACTAGAATGACGGGGTTAGGTTGCAGGTGGGGGCTGAATGCTATAGCATTCTAGTACTGAACATCGGGGCATGCGTCAGGGGACAGGTTACTACCGAGAGGTATTGGCACAAAAGTCTGTGAGCCGTCCCATGTTGTAGTAGAGGGGGGGGGGGGGGTAACCACCAGGGCAGGGTTGAGGTGCATCAGAAGAGCTCCATTCATTTCCAGCTGTAGCCATCAATCTCCACGCCCTGGAAAGCCCAGTTTTTTTACCCCAAATTATAGGGGCGCCCCTTACCTATGGCCATCATCACCTCGGGGATCCCTACAGGCCCAAGATCACCGCCCGTCGGTGCAACAGCACCTGAAGGCCTGGCTGAACGACGGCAAGAAGTTCATGCCCTGTAAATATGTAATATATAATTGTCCAACCCTAATCGCTTCTTAAAATGTAATCTTGAGTGAATTTGCATCTTGTATACAAGTAATTCTAACCACTAGTATCTGTAGTAGACTTTTGTACTTACTACCATTCTTATGTGAATTTAGAGTTTTTCTATTTGTATCTTTTATGTAACTCATGTACTCTGAAGTCCTTATGTAATGTAACTGGACATTTTGTAAAGCGCTATGACACCTTCGGATAAAGTTCGCGCTATATAAATCGCATTACATAAAATACATACCTTCTGGGCCTGCTGTATCATCTGCCTGATGACGGTCTTTATAAAGGGGGCGTTCTCCTTGGGCGGGTGGGTGTACACCAGGTACCGGTTGAGGCCGCGGTAGGATCCGCTCTGGGGCCAGCCCAGGTCCAGAGGCGGGATCTCAGTGTCCGACTTGTCGGGCCAGTAGGCCAGTGAGTCCAGTCGGGGCCCCTTGCTGACCGCCCCATCGCCAGGGGGTGCCTCGCCTTCGTCGTACGCCGTCCATGCAGAGTGCAGCTGGCGAAGCTCGTGGCTCGATAGGAAGCTGGCCGACTTGTTGGACTTTACCAGCTCTTGATAAGCTTGGGGACCCCGGGTCACTAGCGCCTCGAGGGCGGCGCGCTGCTCCTCGCTATAGTAGAACTCTGCTTTGGCATCGGTGAGGCGCTCGTTGACGTGGCTGTCGTCGAGGCACTCCAGCTGGGACAGGGCCATGGCGGCGAAGGAAGTCCCCGCTGCCCCCGGCGGCTGCACCCTGGACTGAGGCAGGAGCCAGGTGCAAAGTAACTCCGAGGCTCCTGCCGTCAGATGTGGGCACGCCTCCTCCCATGACCACTCCCGTGGGCACGCCTCCCCTTCGGATCCCACCTGTGAGCACACCTGAACACCACTCTGGGCCCACCCCCTCTCTCGAAAACAGCTGGATGTCAAAGTCCACGGCCACGTGCCTTTCAAGGTGCATCCCTCGGGGAAATCTCCCTGGTAAAATGGCTGCCCGGTGCCCCGTAGCTGTAATGCGTGAACAGGGTGCGGGTTCTGCGTGTGAGTGCCTTGCCATATTGGACGAAGGAGGGTTTTTATTTGGACACTGTCAGCAGGGCCACGTGCATGACACGAAGGCGGTCGTCCTGCTGGCTGTCCTTTGTCTATGGTGTATACCACGGCTTTCACATCACTCTCTCGGGCCATCTTCTATAAACTGGAGTCACCTGTTGATAGTGGAGTGGGGGAGCAGGTTCCTCACCTTTTCCATTTCCCCTTCCTTTACTGAAACTTCCCTTCTCAGGCATTTCTTCCGTTGGTCGTTACCTGGCAACGCTGCGTCTATGCTTGGCTTATCAGAAGTCAGTAAGCGCCCTACCCTTGGACAGTTTAAACTGCCCTGACAGTAACTAACTGCACCATGAACCAGATCAAGAACAAAAGGGCAAAATGCTTCCTCTTAAGGGTGAAAATTCTAATGTTAACAAAGCAACCGTTTGGTCGGCCATGGCGCCTGCCCTTGGCCTCAAAGTTGGATAAATATTGGCCAAGGGCTTTAAACGTTGTCTGGATAGGGATGGGCCCTGCACATCAGTGTTCAGCAGGTCTTTAAGAGGTACCAGACCTTTACAGCTGTTTGTTCTACTCCGGCTGGGGTTAAGATGAGATTTCTGGAGCCACTCGCTGCTGTGACCAAAGTGGAAAAAAGCAGGAATGCCAAGAGAGGAAGTGAGCGCTGGAAGACCTGCACAAGGCCCAGGTGATTGGCCCATTTTTTTGGAGGTCCACTCAAGCACCTGAGACTGTAGGCCGCAGATAATCTCCTGGGTCTTGTGGCTGCAGACACCCTTTTGCACCTTATCACTGGCAAGCTTGCAACATCCGCTTCCCACCCTGTCCATTAAGGGGACTGTACCTGTTCTCAATTCCCAGCCACAGAGAGACACACCCCTGGCATCGGGTACTCTTCTGTCGGCTGGAGGAGGATGCCCTTAATTCACACCCAGCTAAATAATCTTTCCAGCCCTAGCGCCCATGAAAGAGCGCAGGTAAAAGAGTCGCCTGGTCTCTAACCCTAAAGTCTATTTTTTAGTTGGAAGTAGCAAAACCAGACCGATCCCCGGTGTTCGTTGGGACAAGAAAGTATTGTCCAAGACCAACTGTTGGTGAGTTACAGGCCCCTAACTCTCAAAACAACGAGACCAGTTGGATTCTTAACTGGTTTCAAATTGCATGTTCTCCTCACTGGAAAACTAATATCTCATGATTGTCAATACTCAATAGCTAGGTGGAACTGGACACCGAGACTCTTCACACTATACAAACCCAATTCTTTTGTCCTGGGTGGAGCTCTTGTTTGGGTGGTGAGGTTTTTGATGAATGGATTTCTGGACAATTGTGACTGGAAACAGAGTAGTCAAGACTTCATCCCAATCAGCTATCCGGTGTTGTATCCACAGCCAGACACCAGGGAGTCAGACATAACGCTGTCAAACTTACAACAGTGTATTTTTTCTGGCACTTGTTGACTCTGTGGTGACAAAACTCTTGTAAAACGACATCTGGAGTCAGTTGAGAGTTAACAGACACAACCCTAAGGATAAGATTGTCCAAAGGACTATGTGATATTTGAAAGCTAGCTATCCTGTAAACGCCATAATAATGTTTGGAATTATATTTCTACCCCATAGGGTGCCTGAACCTTCTGGTTTTCACCTGGTATATTACTTTAATATGTTCTTTTTACTAGTTAATACTTGGCCTTTTTATCTTTGAAGATGTAGCCCTGGCGAGCAGTGCTTAATATGAGCTGGTTTTTGCAAGTGGGGCCCACAGGCACCCATTTTAAGGGACCCGTTGCAGGGTCAAGACTGAATTGCATATGGCTGGGTCTGAATTGGGGTGGCGAAGTGAGCTAAAAAACTATATGGATTCAATCCAGATCTAATAGTGACTGAGGGTGAGTGTCTGAAAAGTTTCAGCGCTCCGTCCATCATCTCCTTGTGATTGCTTTGTTCGCCCTAAGTTGGCAGGGTATACCCAGACGTGGGTCCCTTCACTTTGCCACTGGATTCAAGCTAGCCTGGCTGATGAGGGGTGTTACCCCGAAACCAGTCCCAGGATGCTTGTTTTGGTCCAGGGAAGACCTGGCTTGGCAGTTTGTGCTGGACTGTTCCCACGAGGAACAGGGTGAAGACTGATTTGCATATGGCTGGGTCTGAACTGGGGTGGCTAAGTGAGCTAAAGAACGATGATGGATTCAACCCAGATCTAATAGTGACTGGGATGAGAGTCTGAAAAGTTTCAGCGCTCTGTCAATCATTTCCTTGTTTCTGCTTTCTTATTTTTCCTCCTCAGACTTTCACCCACAGCAAGAGAGAGAGAAAGGAAAACAGAATGAAAGATTAAGAGCGAAACAAAAAAAACAGTGCTAAATAAAAAAAGCATTGATGAAAAATAACCTGAAGGAGATAATGTGGCAGGGAGTGTCTGCTGGTGGATGAAAGAGGCATAAGATGGAATCAAGACTAAGCATCCTTGGTACTCGACACCCCCGACAGCGCCTGAGCAAAACTTTAGGCTCTGGCATGTCTTATTCTATAAATGAAGCAGTGATGGTGAGTCATTGAAGCTATTGTGTGCTCTTTAGTGTGGTGTGCTGCATCTGAGCTTCTAATGCCTCCACCTTCAGATATGCTTCTGCATGAGCAGATATGCCCCTATAAAGTCTATTCTTAGATATTATAGGTGCATAGTGAAGCCATACCGAGTACAAGGGCTGGGAGCTCGTCAATACTAGTTCCACAGCTCCATGATGGCTTCACCGAATCCGAAGATGTTTGGTACCAAACATCTCAGATTAATGAACCCACACTGATGCCAGTGTTGGATTCATTAATGCATGCACTCAGAGGGCACCTCAGAGGTGCCCCCTGAAAACCTAACCAACCCCTAGTGTGTAGCTGACTGGTCTGCACCAGCCTGCCACTTCCAGACATGTTTCTGACCCCCTGAGGTGGGAGCCTTGTGCTCTCGTGGGTCAGAAACGAAGCCTGCTCTGGGTGGAAATGCTTCACACCTACCCCCAAGCAGGAATAGCATTCAAGGGGGGTGAGCCTCAAAGGCTTCCTTCCCTTTGTTATGCTAGCCAGGGCCTCTACAGCTAGTGGAGATGCCAGCCCCCCCGGACCAAGCCCCACTTTTGGCAGCAAGGTCGGCGAGAAAATTAGTAAGCAGGAGAGGTGTGTCCCCTCTCAGCCAGGACCACCCGATGGTGTCCTGAGCTGAAGTGACCCTCCCCTTTGAAAAATTCTCCATATTGGTTATGAGGATTTTAGCCAATAGGGTGTAGTCACCCTAAAGGTAAGGAGTTCATTTGCTACTACCTGCCAGTACCTGTAACGCCCCTAAATTGAGTATTTAGGGGCACCTCTGAACCTTGATACTCAGATTCCTGGCGACCTAAAGAAGAAGAAAGACCGAAGAGCCGTGCAGCAGTGAAGACTCCAGACGACAACTGACTTGCTCACAGCCCTACTGTCCTGTCTGCAGCCCTCGAAGAAACCTGTACCAAAAGCGACTTGTTCTGCAGGCCCAGCGACCTCCACAACCCTGGGAGGACTGCCTGCCTTCCCTAAAGACCAAGAACTCCAGTGGACAGGGGCCCTGTCTGTAAAGAAACCCTAAAGGAGAGCTCCCGTGCTCTGCGGAACTGACCAACCAGACCTCCGGACCCACCTCTGCACCTGACGTCTCCGGCCCGAGTCCAAGTGGCTGACAGGTTCCAAGAAGGTTCCCCAGCACTCCTGGGCTCGAGTGCATCCCAGAGTGATTTTTCCCGGACTCCACGACTACACCTGCAGCCTCAACACAAAGGGTCCCCCAATCACGACCAGTTCCGGTAAGGCTTTCCCCGACGTCCAAAGACACCCCTGCACCCGCAGCCCCCCGGCCTTGGGGAACTCAAACAATGGTGTCCCTGAGTTCCTCAGCACCCCAACTTACCTCCAGAGCCACTGGTTCTCTTTGTTCAACCTCCTGGTCCGAGCCTGAAGCCTTTGTTCAACATCTTCAGTCTCTATTGCTTTCCATTGGGCGCCCGACACTGTGTTGGCACTCTGCACCTGTCCGCCTCTGTCCCGCTGAGGGTGAGTGTTTGGTGCTGCCTCGTGGCCCCCCCCAGTGCTGGTCCCAACTCCCGGAGATTGACCCCTGACTCCAATTTACATACCTGCAACCGGCACCTCTTTGCATGCCCCCAGTCTCTATTGACTAACATTGGGCCCAGTGACCAAATTTGACCTCTGCACCCAGCCGTCCCAGTGCCACTGGTGGTGCAGTCTCTACATTTACCTGACCTTTGCCCAGTGTTGGTCCTAAAACCCGAAGACTGGATTTGAAAGTCGTGTACTTCCCTGTGAAATTGCATGATTGTTTTACATCCATAAGTTAACATTGAACTGTTCGAAAAATGCAGTGTTCGCTTTTTATACTTAAAAAACGGTGACTTCACAAAACGTATTTTACTGCAACAAAGTATCTTTGATTCTAAGTAATAAACATGCAAAAAGTAATATTTTTACAAACAATTGGTCTCAGATTAAGTCATTGAGTGTGTGTAATCATATCTTGCCTCAGTGTACACAACAAATGCTTAACACAGCCCTCTGATAAGCCTAACTGCCCGACCACACTGCCACAAAACAAGAGCATTAGTGTTATCTACTTTTAGCCTCTGTAAAGGCTATGGGGATCCACTGGACTCTGTGCACACTGTACCTTACTTTGGTATAGTATATACAGAGCCAGCTTCCTACAACACCTTATAGGTCATACAGCCAGACTTTAAGACCATTACAGAACTTATAATGGTAATTTTCAGACTGAAGGAACAATAGCAGTGAGATCCACAGGGAGTGACCTAGCACATGGAAGGGTCTTTCTCGCCAGTTACGAAGTATGAATGTTGGAACTGAAAAGGTGAAACCAGAATAAGATCACAAGTGATGACTGGGCATGCATCTTTCGAATTTTTCCAAGAGAAAAGCAGGGTTGAGACCGTAAAAACGCTTAAAGCATTAAGCAGACGACTTTACATAGAAAACTCTTGTTAATGGGAAGCCAACGGAGTTGAAACATTTTCAGGTTAAAACAGGTCTAACTACAGCATTCTGAAGTTCTTATGAGTTTTCTTGGGTAGGCCAAGAAAAGAGGAGTTGCCGTAATCCAGCCTTGACTGAATAAAGGTATCAACAATGATCACTTTTTTAAGAAAACGATAAGAAACTGAAAACTTTATGAAGCTGTTTCAGATGGAAGAGGCAAGATGTCAATACTGAAGATACCTAGGGTTCAAACAAACGTTTAGTGTTAAAGGTGATACCAAGATTGCCAAAGGTACTGGGTTCAGGCATGCGCTGAGTGTAGAAGGCCACAAGGACGTATCCCACCTATTGTTCTACCTAAATATTGGGAAAATTTGGTTTTACCAGGATATAACTTCAAAAAGTTCAAATAAATTTATCTTTGAGTGGCATCCAATACTAATGTAATATGAGTTAAATTGTCAGAGATTTAAACCGAATATCACTTGATAACCTTTGACCACACAACGACCCCAAAAAGAGGGTTTATGGTCTTGGTTTAATACCCTTTTATGGTTGGCCTTGTACCACACCCAGAAGTGCCCAGGAGTGCATCCAGTATGCAGAATGAACATTGTACATCATCAGCTCTGGAGCATGAGGGAGTAAATGTCTTTCAGGGGGTCTTTGGGTCTAAACGTCATGATACTGACCTAGAGGTTGCAGATCCTCAAGGAAAGAACCGACGCTTAGAGGGAGCAGTGGAAAGAGCAAAAGGTGTAAAGAGTGCACATATTTCGATAAATATCAATGGAGTGGTGGCTACTAGCCACTCTCCTGGCCTAGTGAAGTGCGCGCTAACCCACACATTATTCATACCATGAGTAAGGATCCTTCAGTAAACTGGACACAGATTCTGGTGACACTGAATCTTAGAAAACTGCTTTGTGTACAAGATCACTGGTTTTTCCCCAATTTACTGATAACAGAGTACTGTACGTCTATGCCAAATGTACAGTTCCTACATGCATTAGAAGTGGCAATCTTAGCCAGTGCTTAATTTGTAAAACAAATAAGTGTCGGGGCTCTCATCAGGAGGCCACTGCACCTTGCACCACACATTGCCCCTGCCATGCTGCCAACAATAGTAACAAATAGTAACAACACAACTAATAACCATCACACAGCTACAAGTGTGACAATTCGGACTATTCCAGGTCCCCAAAGCTAAAAGAATGGCTTGGGCGACAGGTAATAGTAATTTTTGATGTATATTGAATTAATAATTGACTGTTGTCTAAATTAGCTAGACACCGCCACCTATGGCAGACTGTCACAAGGACTGGTGTTAAAAATTAAGTGGCGTGCCGAGCACTGGAAAACACAGGCTCAAATTAAGCACTGGTCCTAGCACTTTATACGAATAAATAGGGTGTTTTATCTTGTTGATTTTATTATACTTTATATTTGTGTCTCCGTCTTAACGTAAATACAGCTTTTTCTGTGTGCTTTCAGGACTAGGAATTCAAACCTCTTTGAAAGGACTCGTAGGGCTACAATACCCTTTTGTTTACATTCTCCCCTGAGATTTGTCTGTGCCGTGTACTCTTTTTCTTCTTCACTGAGCTAGGTATGTGGCACTAAGAGGAGGGATATTGGACATTGCAGCCAGTGCTCAATATGAGTTGGTGGTTCCAGGTGGGGCCCACTGGCACTCAGTTTTGGGGACTTGCACCTATTTTTCCTTATCAGACTTTGATCTAAATCAACAGAGGGAAAACACACACGGGGAAAGAAGGAGTAAGCGATAGACAGAATAACCACGACAAAGGGAAAAAACAGGACCCTGCAAGAGTGAGCTAAAGGTGAAGGAAGTGTCTGGTGGATGATATAAGAGGCATCAGGTAGAATCAAGACAACGCAGCAGTGGTATTCTTTCAATAGCACCAACCAAGGGCTTCTGAGCAAAACTTTGGGCCACGGCACTTATTGATTTACAAATTAAGCAGTGGTTGTAACACATTTGTGCTAGCATGGGATACGGCCTATTTTAGGGTCTGATACATAGACGGAGTAAAGTAAAATGACGCTTTTATGGGGGAAGTGCTATATTCACAGGAGAATACAATGACAAAATTCCAACCACCATACTGCCCCTAGGGTGCAGGAAATTCTGCTAACCGATTCCCCACCACATTCAGCACTCCCTCTATAAAAAGGATAATCTCCTTGTTATGTTACCTCCCAACTTTAAATCAGGCCTCAGCCTTTATTATTATTTTTTTTGTAGAATGCACCACACACATTAGATATTCACACTTTGATATTCAGAGGGAAGCCAATGAAAGCTTTTACAAGTGAGACAATACGTCAGGATTTTCAAACTCAGGACACGCCCGTATGAGCTGTCCTGAACCCGGGGCTAACTGTTATGAAAGGGACATGCCCGGCCATACCACGTGACACATGTAGTTTCCCGACACTTGTTGACCTGGTTAAGGTGGGGGCGGTGCAAGGTACGAGTCTATCCCGTGACTGTCACGAGGTCAGCTGGACACGGAAGCTTCCCAACTCGCCTTGCTTTCTGTTTCACTTTCAGCAGGAATATGACAGGACAAATTCCCTATCTGTGTTAATTATCACTAAGGCTCGGCCCAGCCAGTAGCTCAGAGTGACAGAAACACAACAAGCCTACCCCCTCCTTTTTTGGCAATGTACGTGCTGCACTCCACCCAGGCACTAAGGAAACATAGAAATGGTTCTTTTTAAGCAGTCCTCCTATGTCGCTAACAGTCACTGACAATAGGGGTTCCAGAATGTACCTTTGATGGAATCTACTTGGGTTTTTTGGGCTTCTGTTACATCATTCGCTGATAGCAGCCCCTTCAAAAACTCTGAAAGAACAGATGCAACAGAGCCCCTTGTGGCCAAGAGGCAAACTCCACTCCTCATGACTGCAAACATATGTCATACCCGGAGTGGAAAACAGGTGTCTGCTGCCTCAGTGTTTGTGCCTGCTAGGACCTCGGCCAATTGCCCTAGTGTGACCGGACCGGTGTCCTCTCTTTCTGTCAGTCAGTGGCGTTCAGTGACTGCACATTGCCACTGCTGCTGAGCCCACGTCTGCCCCCTCCAGGCCCGCAGTCAATCCCATAGTGTGACTGCGCACTATGTATCATTCTAATACTTCCAGGACCACCACTTTCCAAAGTGTTTTTCTAGTGATCTGGAACCAGCTGACTGCTGGTTGGCTGTGGGTGGGGACTGGCACGGTTATTCAGGGGTGCCAGCTAGGGGACATAAACCGTTCACAGCCAAAAGGAGGGGGCAGCTCGTTCTGGGAAGCATGGTCGCATCACCAGTTGCTACCAAAGAGCATTTGTAGACTTCAAGGCACAGTACTTCAGAGATATTTAAGGTTAGGATGCTCTAGTACTGGGGAACCAGGGGATCCAGAACTTCTCTGAAATGGGGACACAGACGAGAAGCCAAGACTCAGTCAGAAGACAAGCCACCTTCAAAAGCAAACTTCAATGCCAACCAGAACATTTTTGTGAGCAAGTCTTGTACTTTCTACACTAATCGAAGAGTGGAACAGAAGACGGTCAATGGGATCTGTATTTTGGAAACACAAACAAATCATAAAAACCATATACAAGTTATTGCCAGTGAAACTGGTCTCTTTAGCACAGGGCATGCAGTGGGCCATTTGTGTATTCCGGCCTAGAAACCAGACAAGGGTGAGTCTGCTACAGCGATACTCCATGAATGAGGAAGCATGGACATGCTGTAACCAGTGGTCGAAGTGGGCGGGATCGGCAGGGCACGGCGTGCCCCTACTTCTTTCATTTTATAGAGTCCGTTCCCCTACTTTCTTATTTTAAACATGCCTCCTGGACGGCAGAAATCGCCAAGGCCGATAGTTAAGGCTCGGATTTTGGGGACGGGCAGAGAAGGAAAATGACTCTGTCTTTTCCTTCGTGCCCAGAGAAGACAAGGACAGTGTCCAGTTCCCCTGCCGCTGGCAGCTGCCCCCCCCCTCCTCCTTGTCCCCCCTTTCCTCTCTTTCTGTCTCGCTCCTCCTCATTTAGTGAAAACCGAGACTTCAAGAAACAGGTATTACCTTCTCTTTCCTCCTTTCGTTTATTTGATCCCCTGTGAAATGGATCCAAAAAAGAAAAACACTTTTGCTGGAAACGTCGTCTTTTTCTGACATTTTTCAATTTCTAAGTGCAGCCTCGGGGTGGAGAGAAATAAAACATTCAAAATATGAAAAATAACTAACTAACTAAAGCAAGACAGAGTGGTTGCAAGGTGGCCAGATTGATTTATTCACACCTAAACACATTAGCGCCACTTTACAGTGTTTGCCAGTGAAGCGCTACTTTTGTTTTCTCGTCTCTCTTTGAACAACATTGTTTTCCCTGGGTGGGAAAGTGCACTATTCCTGGAGGTACTGAAATACCTGCCTGATGGGTGAATTGGAAAACAAAATGCATACCGCGGCTCTGTATTCACAAATGTGGTCTTTTTAAACCATACTGCTTACGTTTTGTAAGGATATAAGCAATGGGCATTGAAGCAGGTCCCTTCTGGGCCCTGTATTCACGGCCTTAACTTTTCAGGCAAAAGCACTCACTAATTTCTGAATAACGAGTGTAAAAAGAAAAAGGTAACCATGTTGTTCCTGCTTACATTTCACATGCTTTACTTAATCTTGCATTCCCTATGAGTGTTTGCTTTTTCTAGGATGTTGTTAATTTTTTTTTAGGCAGCATATTGCTCTTGTCTAGTGCATAATTTGAATTGAGTCACATCCAGGTGTTTGTAGCGGGTCAGTGCAGTGCAAGTTTCTCTCAGTGGGGCAGTATGGTGTTCAGTGGGGGAGAGGATGTGGCACTAAGGTCAGAGCTGCTGAATTTGGAACTGGGGAACCATGTAGCCTTACGGCTAGAGCGGTCGACCTCGAAGCTGGGGAACCGGGTTCGAGTCTCGGCAATGACGCTCAACATCCTGTGATTCTGGGCAAATCACTTAATCTACCAGTGCCTAACAAAAATGAATGTGTCCTCATGTAATGAAACTGGTGCTCATGTAAAGCGCTCTGATACCTGATGTCTCAGGTCTAGTTCGCGCTATATAAAACTCTTTAAAAAAAACAAAAACAGGTTCAGCCTTCATGACCAGTCCACCAGACCACTCCCCCTGAGGGAGCACATTCCCATGCTAGACCTTAGAAGGCCCCAAAAGATCTTAAAAGCCCTGGTGTCTTAGCACCAGCAGGTGGACCCTAGCAGTGGCAAGTGTGGGTTAACCTTGAAGGCCTGTCCGCCACAATTCATTCTGAAGTTCACCTCCAGTCTTGCAGGCAGGCCTATGAAGCAGCACACCATAGAGTGACAGTGACTCTGTCACTGAGGTCACAGGACCCTTGAGCAGGGTAGCTCTAGGGCAATGAGACCGCACCAGGCGCTGACCCGCCGCGGTCCATGCAGCTAACAGCGGTGGGGCAGAGGGGCTGGGTAAGGGGGGATTTCGAAGGACGATGCAGAGGGAAAATTAAATAAATAATTAATTTTCCCTCTGCATCGTCCCTCGAAATCTCCCCTTACCCCGCCCCACCGCTGTTACCTGCATGGACCGCGGCTGGCGCTGACTTCAGGTGAGGTCGTCGTGTTTGCAAGTATAATATGGTTTTAAAAGCACTTGCTGCTTCCTTCCTGGCCTCCAACAATTTTCGGAAACAGTAAAAATGTCATGATAACTCCAGTGATTAATGTTCTTAGTAGAGAGAGATGGTGTTTTTTCTAGTGGACTTTTTGACTCATGGAAAGGAAGCGCAGAGGGTTAATGTGCCTGCTGCTAAGAACATGTACCATGCAGATCACAAAGTGCACATAATGTAAATAGGTCAGTGTGTTACTGCTTTTGTCAGAGAGACCCTATTGTTACTTGCAGTTAATAAGTTAAAATCCTAACATAGAACAGTGAGCTCTTAACTGTCATGTAAGAGCTGCATGCAAACTGCAAGGTATAAATTAGAGCGTTATGGTTTTTTCCCCAGTCTTTGATTATCCTAATGTTGCAGAAAAAGGGTTCATTTGGGTAGAAATCAATTCTGATTATTAAAGAGAACCACCAACCATGGTTTTACGTTTTAAATTCAGAATTTGTGTTTCTCCAGACCAATCACTATTAAACTATGCTGCCTACTAGTATGGTTGTCATGTGACTCCTACACCTTGAAGTCCTTTGTCTTATGTAACATTTCCTATACAGCGATTTACACATGTATGATTGATTGTCTCTGTGTAATATGTGTGATGTAAAGTGCTCTGACACCCTACACTGGTATTAGTGGTGCTGTAAATTTTCTGATACTTTATTATTTTGACATTTTTGCATATGCTAACAGTCTCTGCAAAGATTTTTCCTTATTAGTACCAGTGGAACATACAACTGCAGCAGTGAGAAAGGTGACCAGTCAACCTTTGCAAAGGGCCCTCCACTTCACAGCAGCACAAGTCACATTTTTTAGGAACCTTTGATCTGTTTGAGCTATAAATAATTTACTAGTTAAAATCGTCAGATTATGCAGCAGATGATGTATTATGTGGCAAATATGGCAGAGCCATAATTATGTGGAAAACATTTGCAAACTAGAATATTTTGCCATTCATGTTTGAACTGCTCTTGTGGAAAAAGGGAGAAGTTCTGAAGACAGAAACTCCATGGCTGGGAGACAAATGGCTTGCGATTCCACTTTTAAGGATATTTGGGACATTCTGTGATTGGAAACGTATCCCACTTTGTGAATGTATTTTAATGTCAATAACTCATATTAAACCTTAACTAAACATGTGTATCCATTGGTTAAATTAAATAACGTAATAAGCTGTAACCGGTTAGTGAAATGGGAAACAAATACAAAGAATTGGGATATTTTGCTCTTTCTGCCACACCTCTGACTCCGCCCACCGACCCAATCCACGGGTAACTCCTGCCCTCTGATTCTCCGCCCACACCCCTACTTTTTTTTCCCCCATTTCGACCACTGGCTGTAACTCCATTGATCCACCATTTTTTTGCATACACGGACCATATCCTTACAGTTGGCACAGTTCATGCAGCGCCTGGATTTCCAAACACGCTGCATGTAACACCGCTGCATAAGACAGAGGGGGTTGTGAAGGATACTACTTATGGGAAACTGACTGGACCTCCACCGATAGAGCCCCTTATTCCGAGCTACACATTACTGGGGGTATGTTAAAATCACATGCGATTTTACCATTACCATGCTGTAAATCCGCATAAGTACCAGACAATTGCAGGGAGGGAATGGGGAATTATCATGTCGGATCAATTTTTCTGGTCGTAAAACTACATGGAATTCCCAATTCCGTGGGGCTGAATGCATACATTTTTGCAGAGATCTCTAGGTGAGGTGGGGGAGTGAGGGAGAGGGGCAGGGCAAGTAGAGGAAGGAAGGGTGAAGTGCTTTCTAGTGGCGGGAGCAATGTATGCTTCTCCATGTCAGAAAAAAGGAAAAATTCGCTTTGGCTTGTGCTGCAGCCAAAGCCTCATGCGATCTTACAGCGTGGACCCACGCACTTTAAAATCGGGTCTGGTTCTCCCACAACCGGAAAAAGCAGGTGTGGAAAAAACAACCCACTTGAATTCAGGTTGAGCGGAATCCCATGAGGCAATTCCACTCCGCCTGACTGGTAATAGAGGGCATAGTTGGCAGACTCCTTTCCCAAGGGTGCAAGCCAGAAAGGCTGGTACCCCAACTACCAACGTCTGCCAACAGCTGCCAGACTCCCCACAGCCGGTCTGGAGTCTAAGGCCGCCATTAACAAGCGGTGGGGCTACAATTTGGGTACCATAACCCAGCCGAATCAAATACTTTTGTAAAACAACACACACCGCCAATGTGGAGACACAAGGGAAAGCAAAGAGCAGAAGAAAGCAAACAAGAAGGGTGGCATAACTGTGCGCACAATGCGGGGACATTCGTCCTTTCAGACATTGAGTATTATGTGACACACCGGCTTAATATTTCCGGCTGTTGTTGACGCAAGGAAACTCGCTTCCACTGGAGGATTAAAGTAGTTAAAGCTTTGTTTTATTTCTTTCCGCTGCTGTTGACGTACTTGGCCCGATGCTATGGCGTTACACCCCTGAAATCAACATAACGAGTGTCGTGAGGGCCGGGGGCAGGTGCATTAATCTATAGGTCGATATTACATCAGGTGTGAGAGGTGGGGGGGTGCAGGTAAAACACGAGCAGGGGAATCAATCAGTCGTTAGATCAAGATTACCAGGAGCATCACAGGTGAGAGCAGGCATTTAAGTGGGCCAGTGCTGAGCACCGGCAGTTTTTTAAAGGGGGCCTCGAAACGGGTCTCTATCGGGCTGTTTTGTGCCCTGGCCCAGGCGGTCCGTTTTTTCCAGACTGCAGTGACAGCAGACACATGATGTGCGCGTGCTCACACTGCTCACTTCTCACTAGTGGAGAAGTTACGGCATGATGTCATGCCAGGTGAGCGTTGTAGGGGAAGGGAAATCCATTAAAGAGAGTCTTTTTCTCTCTAGATTTCTCTTCTCTTTTTGAAACTCAGGAGCAGCAACATTGTTGTGGTGCCACCAGGGCTTTAAGTGGGAGCTTTTTCAATATTATATACAAGCCATAGATGCTGCTTATTTATCTTATGCAACTAACAACCATTGGCAAAGCCAATAGTCCTGACTTGTTGTAGGTATGATGTTACTTGTTGTATCATATATCTGGATGCAATGACAGAAACAGCAAAATACAAGTCGGGCGGAACACTATACTAAGCACAGATTTTTAGCTTACGTGTTTTTAAGCCACGCCCTTAATTACATCGGCCACGCCCCTTTGAGAGACCCCCCCCAGTTTTTTCATCCCACTTTAAGCCCTGGGTGAGAGTGTGTGCAGGAAACACAAGGACATGTGTCAATCTATAGACTGGCATCACCAGATACTGCAGATGTGAGACGGGGCTGTGCAGGTAACAGGGACGGGTGCATCAAACTAAACACTGACTTTACCAGGGACATCTGGTGAGAGAGGGGCTTACAGACCGACATCCATTACCAGTGATATAAGGTGTGAGACAGTGGCTGTAATATCATTCGATATTACCGGGCACATCAGATGTGAGAGATGGGGGTGAGCAGGTAAGACACGGGTAGGGTAATCAGTCAATCTATTAGACCAGCATTACCAGAGGCATCAGGTGCGAGAGAGGCCGTGCAGGTAAACCACGGGCAGGGATTCAATCAATCTTTAGACCAACATTACCAGATATATATCTGTGAGGGGGGGCTATGCAGGTAACACAAGGACAGGTGCATCAGTCTATAGAATGATATTACCAGAGACATAGCTGTGAGGGGGCTGTGCAGGTAACACAAGGACAGGTGCATCAGTCTATAGAATGATATTACCAGAGACATAGCTGTGAGGGGGCTGTGCAGGTAACACAAGGACAGGTGCATCAGTCTATAGAATGATATTACCAGAGACATAGCTGTGAGGGGGGCTGTGCAGGTAACACAAGGACAGGTGCATCAGTCTATAGAATGATATTACCAGAGACATAGCTGTGAGGGGGGCTGTGCAGGTAACACAAGGACAGGTGCATCAGCCTATAGAATGATATTACCAGAGACATAGCTGTGAGGGGGGCTGTGCAGGTAATGGGTACAGATACATCGATCTATTGAACAATAATACCAGACACTTCAGGCGTGAGAGCGGGGCCGGTGCAGGTAAGAGACACATGTGCAGCAATCTGTAGACCCATTTTACCAGGCACATTACATGTCAGAGGGGGCATGCACATAACAGGTACAGCACAGACCAGAGGTCTTCAAACTGGGGGGGGGGGGCTCCCTTGGGAGGGCCCTGAGTGATCCCAGGGGGTCCGCCAGCCACTGTCCAAGAGAATCATCATGCTGGTAACAGTGCTTTGTTTATTACTGAAAGAAAACAGAGGGGCAGAAGGCTACTTTGTAACGGTCCATTACTAACATCTTTCGTCATTCATATGATGGCTGGGAGTAGGTGTCGAAGGGGGAGGGCCACTGAATGATACTTTTACACTTTAGTAAGACCTGGCTGACCATAATAGTATGTTGATAATCATGTATTTGATCTAATTTTTAAAAGGGATAACTACAATGTTTAAATATGTTTATACATATTTAAAGATTGTCAGTGTTATAGTCTAATTTGGAAAGTAAATTTTCATTCGGTGGGGGGGCGGCAATGATTTCTTTTTTTATGCTAGAGGGGGTGCGGCATTAAAAAGTTTGAAGAACACTGGCATAGACCGACATAGCAAGATATTTGAGGTGTGACAGGGGGCGTGCACAGGAGCAGATATATGCAGGCCGACATTAACAGATAGTTAAGGTGTGACAAGGAGGGTAGGTGCAAGTAATAGGGACGGGCAGGTGCAGCAGTCTATAGACCAACATTACCAGGGATATCAGGTGTGAGAGGTGAACTGGTGCAGATAAGAGGGACAGGTGCAGCAATCTAGAGACCGACATTACCAGGGATATCAGGTGTGAGAGGTGAACTGGTGCAGATAAGAGGGGCAGGTGCAGCAATCTAGAGACCTACACTACCAGGGATATCAGGTGTGAGAAGTGAACTGGTGCAGATAAGAGGGGCAGGTGCAGCAATCTAGAGACCAACATTACCAGGGATATCAGGTGTGAGAAGTGAACTGGTGCAGATAAGAGGGGCAGGTGCAGCAATCTAGAGACCTACACTACCAGGGATATCAGGTGTGAGAAGTGAACTGGTGCAGATAAGAGGGGCAGGTGCAGCAATCTAGAGACCAACATTACCAGGGATATCAGGTGTGAGAGGTGAACTGGTGCAGATAAGAGGGGCAGGTGCAGCAATCTAGAGACCAACATTACCAGGGATATCAGGTGTGAGAGGTGAACTGGTGCAGATAAGAGGGGCAGGTGCAGCAATCTAGAGACAGACCCTGCCAGATACTTCAGATCTGAAGAGGGCTGTGCAGGGAACACGGGTGCATCAGCATAAATACTAACATTACCAGATACTTCAGGTGTGAGAATGGGCTGTGCAAGTAACAGGAACAGGTGCATCAATCAACAGAAACAGACCAACATTATCACGGACATCAGGTGAGTGGGGCGATGGCCGTGCAGGTAACAGGGACAGGTGCAGCAATCAACATATTGACATTACCAGTGCGGTCAGGTAGTGAAGGTAAGACAGGGACCTTCTGTGAGAGAAGAAAGTGCAGGTAACACATGGACAAGGGACAGACTACTCAAACACCTCCCGCTGCATACTGACATCTTTGGTAATTATTTTGGATCTCCCCAGGTAGGTGGGGCACCTTCTTGTTCATACAACCTTTCTCGTGTTGACACGCGCTCTATTTGCACTCTCCAGTGCCAAGCCCTCACCTTCCTTCTGGTCCTATTCTGGGACGGTAGGGGGAGGAGAGCCTAGCAAACAGTGAAGGAAAATAACTGGTCTGATCAGGGAACCTGCCCAGACATGGAAAAAAACTTTAAAAACAAAGAGAACACCAACTAAAACAGTCAAGTCCATTTGTGGGGTTCAAAACGGACCCGCATTCTTCATCCTCACAGTGCTGTCACCACCAGAAACAAAAATCACTCATCAATATTTTTTTAGGTCTAACCTAAGACAGCGGATGTGCTGCCTATTGCAAAACCTTTTGCTACCTTAGAGGGGCTTAGAGGCCTTCCATTGCTTTCCACTGGTTGGCTCGACTGTCACTCTCCTTTCTATGCTTCCTATTCAAGGCTTCCTTTATCTTGGCGTGTTTGTCCCTTTCATGGAGCATGGGAAATTACTGTGTCTTTCCACTACTCGCATTTTCAGTTTTCAGGTGCTACTTTTTTCTTTTTGTTTAAGCACTCTAGGCAAGTGCGTGTGTTTTTCAGCTGTCTCCAATATGTACTTCTTCTCCCCTCCATGTTCTTCCACTCATCCCTTATAGAACCCTCCCTTTGTTGTCCAATTGCCTTTCTATCCCCCCGCCCAACCCTCTGTTGTCCACGTGGTTTCCCCAGCCCCTCCCATCTATCCATAGTTGTCCGTGTGCTTGCATCCACTCTTCCACCCTGCCTCCATTGTCTGTATGGTTCCCCCAGCCCCTCCCTACACTCTCCGTTGCCTATGTTGTTGCTTCCGCCCCTCTAGCCCACTCTCCATTATTTGTTTTCTTGCCTCATATTCCTCCTGCCAACCCTCTGTTGTCTGTGCCCTTGCCCCATCCCTCCCCTCACCATGTCCGTGTGCTTGCCCCCACACCACCAGCCCACTCACCTTTCTCTTTCTGCTTGCTACTAGTGCCTTTGTCCATCTGCTTGCCCCCAGCCTCTCCTGCCACCCTCTGTTGTCTGTGTGCTCCCCCATCCCCACATGCATGTCCTCTCCCCGCCCAGCTGTGTCTTTCTCTCCTGCCATCCCTCCCTCACTCCATGTTGCCTCAGAGGAGCAGACAGCTAAAAATAAAATAAAAACTGCTTTGACGTGTCCAGCGCTAATGTCAGTAGCGCCTGCTACTGAACAGGGGTGGTGGGGCGGGGAGGGGGCTGCGGGGGGAATAAAAACTAAATTTAAAAAAAGCACATACCTATACCGCCGACTGCCGGCTCTTCTTCCTCCGTCCTCCTTCCGCAGGAAGCACACAGCCTCCCAGAATCCCCTGACCAATCACAACACTGCCTCAGCAGCGTTGTGATTGGTCTGAGCGCCGTGGTTCAGCCCTCCGACAGGGGCTGGCAGGCTGTGCATGTTCTCCACGCAGGTTGTAATACAGTCTGCGTGGAGAACATGCAGAGTGCGCATGAGGGTTTGGCCGGCCAAACCATCCTGTGCACTTTAGGTGCTGTCACCACTCCACCCCCTGTAACGAGGGGAGCCCAGCCTCACCCCCCTGGCTTCAGCTGCATACGGAAAACACAATGATAATAACAAACGTTATTATCATTTTATTTTTTCCATTCAGCTTGCAGTTCAAGCAGTACTTAGTGGAGGAGTCGCCACTGGCTAATGCTTTTATTTAAATAATAAAAACACATTAGCCTTTGACCCATAATAGCGTTTTTAAAATTACTTTTAGCTGTGCTGAAACGCATCTGTGCTGCTGTACAGCATGGCTACAGAACATTGCTTAAGCCAATAGCTCTCTTACGCGATACTAATTGGCTTTGACAGTGCTGGTTTAACTTGACATGGGCAGATGATTTGTGCTAATATTAGGGGTGGGCAGAGTTGGCGTAGCACCACTACGCGGAGTTCCACGGAGTTATGGAAAAAATGTGTGGAACAGGAGCCCACGCCAGCCGAGGGTCCGTGTGCCCGGGACGGGGGTCCCTCGTGCCCGGGCAGGCTCCCAGATCTCCCCGGCCTGGCTGGGTTGAGAAGCAGGGACCGGGCCCGGGGCCTGGGTTTCGGGCAGGGCCTGGGGTGTGGGAGCCCCCATCCTGCGGCCTGCCAAGGGTCCGTCTGACCGGGACAAGGGTCCCTGGTGCAGAGCCCCCGAGCCTTCCAAAGGGCAAGCGGGAGCCCTCCGGTGAAGGCTCGGGGCGGGCAGATGGACGTCCTTCGGTCCCGGCAATCTGATCGCGCCTTTTCCCCTTGGCCATCTGGTCGCGCGCAATGCTTTCCAATGGGGCGACCAGATGGCCGGGCCGGCCTGGAAGTCCCGATGAGGGCTCGTCCGCCTCCCCGAACCCAGCCAGGGCTCCAGGAGGTCGGGCGCCTCTGCGTCCTGCGTCCCCTCCGTCACTCGGTGCACACGGGTTACCAGAAAGAGGGGTAGCTTTCCTCCGGATTACTAGGGGCAGGGTATGCCGGTACACCCCTCCCGGGCTGGCGGTTCTCAGCCGGGGACCAGATGGGCTAGGCCCGGGCAACACCTCCCCACCGTCCGGGGCTCCCTCCTCCGGCCCGCGGCGTGGCAAAGTGCCCGGGACAGGCTCCATCGGTCCTGGGCAGTCCTCCCCCGGGCGTCCGGGCCCGAGAGCTCCTGCAGGCCTCCCCGTGCCTGAGGCGAAGCCAGGGTCTCCGGGCGTCCGGGACGCGGAGCCCCCGAGCCCTGCAAGGGCAGGCGGGACCCCTACCGCGAAGGCTCGGGCGGGCAGATGGGCTTCCTTCGGTCCCGGCCATCTGATCGTGCCTTTTCCCCTCGGCCATCTGGTCGCGCGCAATGCTTTCCAATGGGGCGACCAGATGGCCGGGCCGGCCTGGAAGGCCCGATGAGGGCTCGTCCGCCTCCCCGATCCCAACCAGGGCTCCAGGAGGTCGGGCGCCTCCGCGCCCTGGGTCCCCGCCGTCACTCGGTGCGCACTGGTTACCAGAAAGAGGGGTAGCTTTCCTCCGGATTACTAGGGGCAGGGTATGCCGGAACCCCTCGCGGGCTGGCGGTTCTCAGCCGGGGACCAGATGGGCTATGCCCGGACAACACCTCCCCACCGTTCGGGGCTCCCTCCTCCGGCCCGCCGCGAGGCAAAGTGCCCGGGATGGGCTCCATCGGGCCCCGACCGGTCCTCCCTTGGGCGTCCGGGCCCGAGAGCTCCTGCGGGCCTCCCCGTGCCTGAGGCCCAGCCGGGGTCTTCAAGCCCCCGGGAAGCAGACTCCCCGAGCCCTCCAGAGGGCAGGCGGGAGCCCTCCTGCGAAGGCTCGGGCGGGCAGATGGGCGTCCTTCAGGCCCGGCCATCTGGTCGCGCCTTTCCCCTCGGCCATCTGGTCGCGCGCAATGCTTTCCAATGGGGTGACCAGATGGCCGGGCTGCCCTGGAAGTCCCGATGAGGGCTCATTTGCCTCCCCGATCCCAGCCAGGGCTCCAGGAGGTCGGGCGCGTCCGCGCCTAGGGTCCCCTAAGTCTCGCGGTGCGCAGGGGTTACCAGAAAGAGGGGTAGCTTTCCTCCGGATTACTAGGGGCAGAGCGGCAGGCCGGGGACAGGGCCCAGGGCTGGAGCACCCAACCCGGGGCCCGGCGGAGCCCCTGGACCCAGCCGGGGCTCCCAGGCCCAGAGGCGCAGAGGAAGCCTCCCCGGGCCCAAGGGACCCCGTCCCGGGCACCCTGCCACGCGGCAGGACCGAGGACGGAGCCCGAGGTGGGGAGGCCGCCCTCCCCGGGGCCCCTGGAGCTCCTGAGCCAAGCAGGTGGAGGCTCCCCAGGCATGACGGAACCCCGTCTCGGGCCTTTGGCAGAGCGGCAGGCCGAGGGACGGGGCCCAGGGTTGGAGCACCCGACCCGGGGCCTGGCGGGGCCCCTGGACCCAGCCGGGGCTACCGGGCCCAGAGGCGCAGGGGAAGCCTCCCCGGGCCTGCGGAACCCCGTCCCGGGCACCCTGCCACGCGGCAGGACCGAGGACGGGGCCTGGGGTGGGGAGGCCGCCCTCCCCGGGGCCCCTGGAGCTCCTGAACCAAGCCAAGCAGGTGAAGGCCCCCTGGGCATGACGGAACCCCGTCTCGGGCCTTTGGCAGAGCGGCAGGCCGGGGGACGGGGCCCAGGGCTGAAGCACCAGACGTGGGGCCCGGCGGGTCCTTGGACCCAGCCGGGGTTCCCAGGCCCAGAGGCGCAGGGGGAGCCTCCCCGGGCCCGTGGGACCCCATCCCGGGCACCCTGCCACGCGGCAGGACCGAGGACGGACCCCGGGTTGGGGGGGGTGTCCTGGCCCGTCCGGCTGCCGGCTGAGGACCGCTAGGCCGAGAGGGATTCCGGCATACCCTGCCCCTAGTAATCCGGAGGAAAGCTACCACTCTTTCTGGTAACCCGTGCGCACCGCGAGACTTAGGGGACCCTAGGCGCGGATGCGCCCGACCTCCTGGAGCCCTGGCTGGGATTGGGGAGGCAAATGAGCCCTCATCGGGACTTCCAGGGCAGCCCGGCCATCTGGTCGCCCCATTGGAAAGCATTGCGCGCGACCAGATGGCCGAGGGGAAAGGCACGACTAGATGGCCGGGCCCGAAGGACGCCCATCTGCCCGCCCGAACCTTCGCAGGAGGGCTCCTTCCTGCCCTCTGGAGGGCTTGGCGGCTCTGCTTCCCGGGGGGCTCGGAGACCCCCCGAGTCCGCGCCTAGGGTCCCCTAAGTCTCGCAGTGCGCACAGGTTACCAGAAAGAGGGGTAGCTTTCCTCCGGATTACTAGGGGCAGGGTATGCCGGAACCCCTCTCGGCCTAGAAGTCCTCAGCCGGCAGCCGGACGGGCCAGGACACCCCCCAGCCCGGGCTCTGTCCTCGGTCCTGCCGTGTGGCAGGGTGCCCGGGACGGGGTCCCACGGGCCCGGGGAGGCTCCCCCTGCGCCTCTGGGCCCGGGAGCCCCGGCTGGGTCCAGGGGCCCCGCCAGGCCCCGGGTCGGGTGCTTCAGCCCTGGGCTTCATCCCCCGGCCTGCCGCTCTGCCAAAGGCCCGAGACGGGGTTCCGTCATGCCCGGGGAGCCTCCACCTGCTTGGCTTGGTTCAGGAGCTCCAGGGGCCCGGGGAGGGCGGCCTCCCCACCCCGGGCTCCGTCCCCGGTCCTGCCAAATGGCAGGGTGCCCGGGATGGGGTCCCTTGGGCCCGGGGAGGCTTCTCCTGCGCCTCAGGGCCCGGGAGCCCCGGCTGGGTCCAGGGGCCCCACCGGGCCCCGAGTCGGGTGCTCCAGCCCTGGGCCCCGTCCCCCGGCCTGCCGCTCTGCCAAAGGCCCGAGACGGGGTTCCGTCGTGCCAGGGGAGCCTCCCCCTGCTTGGCTGGGTTCAGGAGCTCCGGCCGGGGCCGCTGAGGGCCCCGGGAAAGCTGGCCTCCCCACCCCGGGCTCCGTCCCCGGTCCTGCCGCATGGCAGGGTGCCCGGGACGGGGTCCCGCGGGCCCGGGGAGGCTTCCCCTGCGCCTCTGGGCCTGGGAGCCCAGGCTGGGTCCAGGGGCCCCACCGGGGCCCCGGTCGGGTGCTCCAGCCCTGGGCCCCATCCCCCGGCCTGCCGCTCCGCCTAGGGCCCGGGACGGGGGTCTGTCGGTCCCGTGCAGGCCTCCCCCGCTTCGCTTGCTTGTCAGTGTGTCTGCGGGCCCCGGGTCGGAGGGCCCGACGGCTCCCCCTCGCATACCCCATGGCTGAAGTCCAGCTGGGTCCCCGGGCCTCCGGCCCCCCATGCCCCGGCACCCGCTCACTCATTTGTTGGGGCACAGAGCGACCAGATGGCCTCCCTTTCGAGCCCGGCCATCTGGTCGCGCCTTTCCCCTCGGCCATCTGGTCGCACCTATCCCCTCGGCCATCTGGTCGCACCTATCCCCTCGGCCATCTGGTCGCACATAATGCTTTCCTATGGGGCGACCAGATGGCCGGGCTTCCCTGCAAGTCCCAATGAGGGCTCATTTGCCTCCCCGATCCCAGCGAGGGCTCCAGGAGGTCGGGCACATTCGCGCCTTGGGTCCCCTCTGTCACCTTGTGTGCACGGATTACAAGAAAGGGGGGTAATTTTCCTTCTGGATTACTAGGGAGAGGGTCAGTCAGACCTCCGTGAGGTCCGGCGATTCTGAGACAGGGGAAGGCAGAACCCGGGTCTGCCCGCCGGGGCCCCCAGGGGCCCGGGTACGCACCTGCCTCTCAGCCCCTTCCCGATGGTCCTTTCCTCCGAGCCTGCTCAGTCAGACCTCCGTGAGGTCTCAGTGATTCTGAGACAGGGGAAGGCAGAACCCGGGCCTGCCCGCCGGGGCCCCCAGGGGCCTGGGCCCACGCCTGCCTCTCAGCCCCTTCCC